>LAPY01000894.1:122024-132945 GCA_000970635.1 Eragrostis tef | reverse complement strand
CCGGTCGATTGCCTGTGGAGTCTTGGGCGCTTACGCTATCTATTTACCTTCCGCTGCAACGTTTGTAATTTTCTTTTAGACCCAAGGGTCCTTTTGTAATAACGATACTTTGTAATAATTCGGATATGGATGTACTTTGTTTACCATTTATGAAGTCACTGCTTGTGTGAAACTTGATCCTGGCACACAAGCGGGAATCTGTTTTGCCTTTACAAAACAGATGTGACACGTCCATTTAAGAGTATTAAATAAACTTTAGGGTGAAGAATCTTGCTATTTAAGAGTATTAAATAAAATCTAATTACAAAACTAATTGCAGAACCTCTAAGCTAATTTGCGAGACGAATCTAATGAGGGTAATTAAGATATGATTAGATGATGGTACTGTAGCATTGTTGTTGCAAAACATTGATTAATTAGGCTCATTATATATATCTCGTAAATTAGCACTCATCTTAAAAAAGGTTTTGTAATTAGACTTTATTTAATACTTCTAAATAATAAGATTCTCTAGACTAAACTTTAGGACTAAACGAAACAAACAGCGCTAACTAGATCTCGAGGCACAAAACTAACTCTTGCACCATAGGTTGCAAGACTTCACCATAACTATTTTTGTTATTTTGTATTTTGGAAAATAATTCTATTTTAGGAAATAAACTCACATGAAGGATATTGAATCCTGAATTTTTTTTGGTTCGGTTGCTGATTTTTGAAGGAAACCAAAGACAACTGAGATAACGTGACATAGAGCTTGCATGTACATGCGCAAGTGTATGTAATATACACGAAAGCTGGCCACATGAGGTCACGTAAATACATGCGTTCTAGCCAGCTTCTCATGCTTGTATGCTCAAGCTTCACAAAACTAGCTACTTGCTAGCCTTCTCCTACTTTTCTTCTAAAAATGTAAAGTAATACACTTATGCATGTCATTAGCACTAGTGTCGCATGTATACTCATGGTCAAATTTTCATCAGACACATCACTCTACAAATTTTTCTTTCTACGTAACAAAAAAAAAGAACGTGACGGGCTAGGAAAAGTAAATAATGTACCATGCTAACAATCAAAGGCTTACAAAATAACGGGGGAAGGAAAGAGATATTGGGTACCTTTTTTATTTTATTTTTCCCTTTTTCTTCCTCTCTAAAAATCAAAAGCTAGGGTGCATGAGTTAGAAGGAAGAATTACCGTAACATTGCCCTTCTAGAAAACGTACTTTGTCCTGAGGAGCCAGTCGAACAATGAACAGTGGTAGCAAAGTTGATCAATGATGAGTGACGCACTCCCCCACGTGTACCCCATACGTGCACGGTCATCTTGGCATCATGCATCTTCCTCGCTCCTCTCCTTCTAGTTTGGCACACCTCACATCCTTCCAACGAATCATGGATGCCGTCTCACTCTAGAAAGCCATGGATCACGCAGTGTGCACGAGCCCGGCCAAAGCAAGAGCCCTGGCTACTTGCTACCTTTTGTAAAGCCACCATGCATGGCTATGGCCATGGCCTTTACCTCAGATCTCACCTCAACTCCCTTGACCACATGCACACATGCTGCACACCTCTCAAACCTGTCGTGAAAAGTGTGCAGGGTACTAGCCGTTGGCGGATCTCATCTTGGCCGTCCGATTGACATAGGCTGGAAGTGATGTAAGGCCTCGATTGAAATACCACGAATTTTGCAGCATCGATCTGCACCAAACCGAGCTGCTTAGTCCTGCAAAAATGTGTGCTGCGGCCGTTACGCGTGTCTTACAAGTGTTAACACGAGTGACAACTATTCACAGTTTTCTAGGCGCCTGTAGTGACGTGAATGTGCATGAGAGAGAGAGAGAGAGCATATTATTTCCCAGTTCCAACCTCCCATGTTCTCACTCACTTTTTGCTCTGCCACATTCGTTAGTCTCTCCATCCCTTTCTCTCTCCTACGACCAGTTTCAGAGAGTGACAGTTCATTAGGCATGCAGTTTCATGGACAAGGTTGTTAGTGGCTGATAAAAATACTGTATAACCATAGTTCATTGCACTGGCCCTGGTTTATGCCTTCAAGTAGTAACAAACACTGTGGACGCGTTCACCACAGATGCATGCACTGCACTGACTGCAATGATCGTGTCGAATGAACTCAACCAAAGTTTTCTCAAAAAATCGAAAGAAATGTTTCTTTTCTGAAGATGTTAACTGTTCAGCACATTGCTTTGTATCAGAGGGCCTGCAACTACAACTCACGACTGCCTGATGACCATGTACTGATACTGCCTCATCCATGTGTCCTACAAAACAAACTTTTTCCTTGGAGATCGGTGACAATTATACAATAACCACCCAGGTAATTACCCTATCACTTAACCACCGGCCAAAGACCGAGGCCTTTGGCAATATTCTTTGTCTGATAGCCTGGCCTGTGTAGGTAATGTAATCGGGAGCTGTGCTTCAATCATGGTGAACATGGGACTTGTGATTCCTACACCTGCTACTTGTAGCATGCAGTCAGAGGGTAGGATACTCACATCCATGCGGACAGCTAACAGAACTCTGCCATCTTTTCTCACTTCTTTTTACCGTCATAGGAGCAGCTTTTCATGTGTTCACCGGCTTAGACCATGGGCTACAGCTGTTCTAGGATCATGCCTAGATAGAGTACTAGAGAATATTGGAAACAAATACTCCACGTATTTATAAAAGGACTAATAGAGTATACAGAGTAAAGTAATCTCGTTTAGGTCCCGAAACAAAATTAGTCTCATTTAAAAATTAAGTATATAGAGTATATTTTCATAGGCTAGCTCGATCCTATTTCCGATATGCATTGTTTTTCTTTCTCCTTCCATTCTTCTTTCATGGAGAGCAGGGGTATCACAATGCTATGTATTTGGTAGTAGGATCTTTTGACTGTTGGCGCCAGTGAGATAAGCATGTGCCATGTTCTTGAGTGGAGCATAATTGCTCAACTCATTGAATGCAATGCCAAGGGAGATCTGATGCCCTGACCAAGCCTAGCTAGCGATCTAACTAGAGATCATTTTGTAGGAGTACTAGCTAGAGATGCACATAATGATTCCAATTAGTTCGTACGCTAGCTAACAAGTTTGGCGTCCTTAACATTCCTCTGTATTCCAGCCTGATAGTATTTCAATATCTGCTCTACTTGTTGGATGGGGTATCTAGTTAACAATTAAATAATAATCATTGTATAACCATCTGTGTTTAGGCTACAATCTGCCCCAACATATTATTATCACCAAAAAGCCAGGAGTTGGACCACCACAACAGCAGCTCTGCAAGCATGTCCCTGTGATGTCCAATAGGAAGCAGCCATAAGCTACACACTGCTAGTGTGCCATTCAGATTTCAGAGATATTCAGAGAACCCATGATGACATCACACATCTCTCTTAGAGGACCCCACCTTAGCGATGGCCATGCCATGTCAAAATGGATCAGCCCAACTTCAGCTCAAGTGATTGGAGTATCTTTTCTCTGCATGCAACAATGAAAGGAATCTATAAAACTATGAAAGCGTCATCCATGTGACTGCATCAGTAGTTAGTTAATAGAGTCAGTACTAGCAATCTTTCGGCACAGTAGCAGCATCTGCTATATGTTCTTGTAGTGTGGATGAACAAAGAGCGTGCTCGTATCAGAGGCGAGTGAAATCCATGGTCCTTGCACACTCATTTGAGCAGTCTGTACCCATAGACACTTGCTGATAAATCAATACAGTTACAGGGGACATACCAGCCTGCCTGCAGAGACTCTGCTCCTGATTGAGGTGGTTCAGTTACCATCTTACAATTGGTCACGGAGACATGGCATCAGATGATATGTAGTACATGTGTCTTCCGCTACTGTTCCTTGATGTTAAGGCTCAGTTGGGGCACTGGCCTACAATTGTTGATGCAACAGTTGTAGCAGTACTGCAAATGTTACAAGGCAATCTTTTGGTTAATCCTGTTATTACATGATCCATGCTTCACACAAATTAGTACTGTTTTGAAACAGTGTCTATGACCGTCGTATCTGATAACACGAAATGAACAAAATCACGATCAATGTTCATCGGCATGCTTGATTTGTTCAATACTTCATGTCTTGGAGAAGGGGGACGCAATCACAATCTTCAGATCGATTTGGTTTGGATTAGAAGCTGTTTACAAGCACGGCCAGTGCTGTTCATTCAGGCATGAGCGTTATGTCACACAAACATACATCCAGTGCTCGCAGCAAAGTGGGGGCTCCCACATCACATGGCGCTGCTTCTTCTGCAATCTGCATCATGCAGGCTTGGCCTTGAGACAATGTTCACTGCCCATGCATATGGCGATAAGCATAGGCAATAATAATTCCTGCTCTGAGTACAGCGGCAAGATTATATATCTTGTGCGTTGTTTTGGCTGCACACTATCTAGATCAGATGCAGAGTGCAGCTGCTGTTAGTGGTGGTCCAGCCTTTGCTGCATGACTGGTCTACACTGCATAGATTATGTTCTTTCCTCAAAGGAAGCAGCAACGAGCAGTGGTTGGTTAGTGGATGGTGATGGCGATTGATGCATTTGAATAGTATAGTTTTGGTGATTTGAGACCTTGGTAACTGGAACCGATGCGAGTGATGTAATCTGACCTAATGCTGTGGTTTATCTAAGACAGAGTGAATAAGCAAATAAGTTGTATATAGTGTTCAAACCTGCAACTGGATACGGGTAATCGAGGTCGGATTCCCTTGATCGGCGAGGATAATGCATGTTTATACCTGACATTTCCCTATAACCATGCCAAGCTGGACATCTCTTTCTTTATCATCCTTTCTTCTATCTTATAAATTGGAACGGAGAAATGAAGTGACAAAGAGAAGTCACGGTAGGGAGCAGAAGAAAACGAGTTTTACTGAATTTGCAGAAAACTTAGGATTATTTAAGCATATTTAAAACTGCAAGTGTTTATGTTAGAAATATGTTTCTTTGAGATAAAACAATACCAGCAAGTAGGAGAAACAATCATAGGTCAGAAACTCAGAGCTGAATTACCTTTTCTCGGTACTGTTAAGCTTAAGACCTAGTAAAAAAAATGCTCCAAGTTTAATCACCAAGGCCTCGAGAAATGTAACCTAAGTCATGTGAGTTGGTTTTGGCTCTGGGCCTCGTCTCCAAGGCAGGCAGGCACAGCCATGAGAGGACCTAGACAACGTGGGTACTGAAGCAACCTTGAAATCCTAGTGTGCAGGAGGTGGCCTGTGGCCACACCACAATTTTGGTCTGGCTCACCTTAGGTTATCTGTAAAAGAACGCTCTGAATTCCAAGGCAGGCACCAAGTTACATGTAAAACTGTCTTTTATCTCTTGCTAGGACATCACATATTATCGATTTAGCACTAAAAAATCTCTGCCACTGAATTTTATACTGTCACCTTGTTACTGGCTGAATTTCATCTGCAAAATAAATCTGGTCTTAGTGTTCTTGGAGACTCAACCGCATGGAGCAAGCACAATGCATAATCTAGCACTCATCGATGTTTTAGCAGTTTGTAGGGCTGTGTGAGAGTGAGGTCATCATTGAGAAGCTACTGCGAGCTACTGCCTACTAGTATGGAATCGAATACCAGATAGGCATCATGCTTACAGCATATACTGCTACATATACATTGGAGTACCCACAACTCAGCTGTCAGTGGACTATCTGTCGGCGCTCAACTCACCTTACTGTGCTGATGTCCTCACTTTAGATTCCATCTTCCTCCTTTTCCTGCTTAGAAAAATTATATTGGCAGTTAGAAATCTGTTTTGGCGCCAGACAACTGCTGTCCTCTTGGCATCTCTGAATTTTTTGTTTAATGACGTTGTTGGCTGTGCCCTGTGTCCCTGCTGCTGTGAGTACTCGATGGAGTAGTACTCTCACAAACATCCTAGTAGCTCATTGGGACCCCTCCGATGAATTGGACTGTACGCCTCGGTGACTACCCTAGTCGAGTTTCCATGGCCACTTCGCCCTGAAGTTTTAAGCTAGGCCTACACATGCTCATTTCTTAATTACAGACCTTGGTTGATCAGATGAACTACTATGAGACTCTGTGTTCTCAGTCCAGAACTGAACAAAGCTGAAGGATCTAAGAGAGGGCAGAACAGGCAAGTGCTTATGTTTCTTTTGGGCCAGCATGATAGTGACTTGAGACAAGGGAAAGGTATTATACACTCCATCGACTCATTCAGTTGGGTGTGAGGCTGAAACCATGTGATAGAGTGGTGAGAGATGCCTATACCCCAGCAACATGGGGGCAGCCTCACATGGAGTGCAAGTGTATTGCGACTTGTGAGATCTGTTTGTCACTCACAAGCACAACAATTATGCTTCTGTCTTCTACACTTTTTCACAATTTCACTGTGTTATTCAATCTAAGCGTCCTAAGAAAGAACATGTGGGAGTAGCATGTCAGGTTTTTTCGTTTCCCGTTATTCAATTGATCGAGTCCTTCTGGTAAATTGACCTCTGTCGTGCAACACACAAGAAACCTCTCACATCTTCGCGCCATCTCTTCCATTCAGACCCGTTTCATTTTGGACCAGCCTTTAGTTCTGACGTACTGCTAGTACTGCATGGCTCCACATGTTCATGTTTCGGCAATGTGTGGATGTTGCAAAAGAGGAAAAAGGGAAAAGGGCACTTACTATGTGATTCGATCTAAGATTCAATTAAATGAGTGGATCAGATCCCAGAACATGTCTGCCAAGATGAGCTACAAATAGGCTTGGCGTCAAAGGAAACGGATTTGCGAAAGAATGAATTCGTGCAGATGAGGGCGTGTTCTTTCTCGATGTGACCACGCAACGGCATGTGCCAAGCGTGATGCTGAAAGTTTCCATGGCACTATGGCGAGGGCACTATGCTAGGTCGTTGCACAAATGCCTGGAATGGTGTTAACACGTGACAGGATGAACTAAAAGTTTTGGAGACTCCATGCTACCCCGGTGCTAGGTTTCTTGACATGTTATGTTGGAATCGTTTTCTTGTGGCCCTGAAAGCAGGCAACGTGCCTGCCTTCTCGAGCAGGTCCCAAAGCTATGCAGAAAGTTCAGTACAAAGCTAGAGTCCATTCTGAACATTGGATGGCATAACTGTTTTCAGGTTACGACGGTTGGATGCAGATCTTAGCCATCCATCCAGTTTGCGAATATGTACCGAGCCAGAAAAGAAAAAAAAAACAGTAGGAAGAGTCAGTAGAATAGACCTAGGACTTACGCCTATTGTTTGAAGAAATTTCAGAAGAGGCTAAATATCTTGTTACATTTTTTTGAGCAAGAAATATCTTCTTAAATGTACTTCTTTTTCTGTAGAGAGGGTCCAAAATTCAGCAGATAAATTCGTTTGCAGGGGACAGGAAGATGAAATAATATTATGGCCCATGGGCTTTGGTGTGCTTCTCAACTTTGTGATATAAACCACCCTGAAAGGCAGGAGCTCAGCCTAATGCCCAAGCATGATACAATGAGCACCAGCTAAGCATCAGATGATTAGCTGAGTCTAACCCAATAAGACTGCAATACAATGGAGAAGCCTAAGAAATTCAAATGCCATTACAATGCATCATCAGCAGACACTAGTTGAAAAGCATTCTCAGGTTACCAGGTTCAGTTCAGTCATCAGACAGAAGGATCAGGACCCTAAACTGATAGTGGAAATACGGTCAACCGAATACCCAGACGCTCTCATTCCTTGGGGGCCTTGTTGATGAGCGACTTGTGGATGTGGGGGATGACGCCGCCGCCAGCAATGGTGCCCTTGATGAGGGTGTCCAGCTCCTCATCTCCGCGGATGGCCAGCTGGAGGTGGCGACGTGACAGGATGAACTAAAAGTTTTGGAGACTCCATGCTACCCCGGTGCTAGGTTTCTTGACATGTTATGTTGGAATCGTTTTCTTGTGGCCCTGAAAGCAGGCAACGTGCCTGCCTTCTCGAGCAGGTCCCAAAGCTATGCAGAAAGTTCAGTACAAAGCTAGAGTCCATTCTGAACATTGGATGGCATAACTGTTTTCAGGTTACGACGGTTGGATGCAGATCTTAGCCATCCATCCAGTTTGCGAATATGTACCGAGCCAGAAAAGAAAAAAAAAACAGTAGGAAGAGTCAGTAGAATAGACCTAGGACTTACGCCTATTGTTTGAAGAAATTTCAGAAGAGGCTAAATATCTTGTTACATTTTTTTGAGCAAGAAATATCTTCTTAAATGTACTTCTTTTTCTGTAGAGAGGGTCCAAAATTCAGCAGATAAATTCGTTTGCAGGGGACAGGAAGATGAAATAATATTATGGCCCATGGGCTTTGGTGTGCTTCTCAACTTTGTGATATAAACCACCCTGAAAGGCAGGAGCTCAGCCTAATGCCCAAGCATGATACAATGAGCACCAGCTAAGCATCAGATGATTAGCTGAGTCTAACCCAATAAGACTGCAATACAATGGAGAAGCCTAAGAAATTCAAATGCCATTACAATGCATCATCAGCAGACACTAGTTGAAAAGCATTCTCAGGTTACCAGGTTCAGTTCAGTCATCAGACAGAAGGATCAGGACCCTAAACTGATAGTGGAAATACGGTCAACCGAATACCCAGACGCTCTCATTCCTTGGGGGCCTTGTTGATGAGCGACTTGTGGATGTGGGGGATGACGCCGCCGCCAGCAATGGTGCCCTTGATGAGGGTGTCCAGCTCCTCATCTCCGCGGATGGCCAGCTGGAGGTGGCGAGGGGTGATGCGCTTCACCTTGAGATCTTTGCTCGCGTTCCCTGCCAGCTCAAGGATCTCTGCCGTCAGGTACTCCAGGATCGCTGCCGAGTACACAGCTGCGGTTGCTCCAACCCCGACCGTTTGCTTGGGTCCTCTGTTTCAGTTGGCGATGGATACGCCCAACAGGAAACTGCAGAATTTCACATAATGAATCAGCTTAGGGCGACAATTTCTCTGATCTTTGCTTAAAATAAGCAGTGATTTAATAGTTCTTAATTTCAGTATAATTGTGAATAAGCAATATGGTTCAACAAGCTATATACAGTGTAGCATAAGCTTAGAAATAGTATACCTGCCCACGCCTATACTCACACAGAAAGCAAACAGTAGCATCAGTCTTTCAATATACAAGAATTCATAGAATATTTTGAGCAATGGAAAATAAATAAAGACCAAACATAAATGATACCAGCCACAACCAAAGATTTCTATCAGGCACACAACAAAAAACTGAAGACAACACCCAAGATCAGTCCAGAGCCCGCACTGGAGAATATATAGGTAAACTAGTCCCTTTTGATTTTTGATGAAGCCCTCACTATATATCTTACAAGTTACAGGTACGAACAATTATCGCTCTAGCAGGTCAATCATTGATTAATGGCGCATAGACCCTAATGTGTAATGTGTATAGATGATTTTTTCTATTAAGATCAACTGAGATTATCTTGCAGATAAAACTAGAAAAAAGTAAGTTTACTATCAGCGTATAATTATAACTAAAAATTGGAGTGGAATTGCGGATTGCGTCAAAGGATAAAAGGAAAAGAATATAGGTTCTAAACCAAACTAGAATTTCACACAGGCTGCAGTATTCCATTTGAACAAAACACTCAGAGACAAATAACCATAAATTGCCAGAATAACTATGATCACACAATGACATATTCAGTACTCTCTACTTCGTTGCTAGAGGTCACAAGGTTTGCAACACATTCAGTACTCGCTACTCCGTTACTAGAGGTCACAAGGTTTGCAACACACAAAAGCACAATTTATTGGCATCTTGTAAACTTTCCAAGCCATCATAGCAAAAATGATCTTATGTAACAGCAAACCAGGACAGCAAGAATTGTTTCTAGAAGACTAAGATAGAAAACAACGAAGCAGCAGGCTAATGTTGAAGATAACAGTTGTAAAAATTGCATATTCCAGTTTGCACTGGCTGATTTCAACTAAATGCACATACGCATGATCATGATTTGCAATGTACATACAGTTTTATAAAAATTTATCACAGGGATGCATAAGTTGATCTGTGAGCAATTGAACAAGAATCAACAATTTGGATAATGTAGCTCTAAGGTCTAAACTTTTCAATGATGCCTGCTAGGCCAAGCATTCAACTGGCAGATGATTCAACTTTTCATGGCACTCAACTGAAAGAGGGAAAAGAGAAGCTAATATCCATACAGTTGAAATTCAACCCAATATAAAATCAGTATGTGACATGTCCAACTCACGGTCTCTTCTCCAGATAATCACATAAACACGGGACGATTACCAGCATATCTCGACACCAGAACAAAATAAATCGACAGAAGGAACTGCCACAGAAACAACCAGACAGCCTTTTTTTTCCTTTTGACCAAGGGAAGAAACCACTATGTCTTCTTTTTCTATTGAATAAGGATCCATAAAAATGTTCCAAGTTTACCGCGCATCCTTATGAAACATCAACTAGGTTTACAACCAGATAACCTATCAATCCACATCCTACATTCCACAATTTGCCAAGCTGGGATGACTAATCCTGCACACGTGTGCCAGTACCCAATACACAAATAAACTGATCACAATCAAAACATAATCTTTCCTGGTTATCTCTGCCAGCGCCAAGACTAACGACCATTGCAAAGAAAGTACCAATCAAAGAAGCAACTTTGGCACGGGCACCCACTTAATCCCATACCACCGGCCCAACACATGGAAGAAATACCCACCTAAAGATAAAATCTTCCCCGCTAATCCTACCAACTAACGTGAAGAACAACGCCTACTCGAAGTCTCGAAAGCAAGAACAAAACCCCCATGTCCTCCAAACAGAAATTCACCCGCAATCCGCATCCTGAACACGACGAACGCACCAATCGCTGCCAAGAACATGGGAGCGGAAATTTAGGGGAAGGGGGCGGCGGCGGC
>LAPY01000894.1:104772-119471 GCA_000970635.1 Eragrostis tef | reverse complement strand
AATACACAAATAAACTGATCACAATCAAAACATAATCTTTCCTGGTTATCTCTGCCAGCGCCAAGACTAACGACCATTGCAAAGAAAGTACCAATCAAAGAAGCAACTTTGGCACGGGCACCCACTTAATCCCATACCACCGGCCCAACACATGGAAGAAATACCCACCTAAAGATAAAATCTTCCCCGCTAATCCTACCAACTAACGTGAAGAACAACGCCTACTCGAAGTCTCGAAAGCAAGAACAAAACCCCCATGTCCTCCAAACAGAAATTCACCCGCAATCCGCATCCTGAACACGACGAACGCACCAATCGCTGCCAAGAACATGGGAGCGGAAATTTAGGGGAAGGGGGCGGCGGCGGCAAACCTGGAGGCCGGCGCGCGAGGAGCGGGTCACGGGCTGCTTCTTCTCCTTGTCCCTGGCGGCGCTGGCCGCCGTCTTCGCCGCGATCAGACCTTTACCTCCCTTCCCGGCCATCTTCCTCCTCGCTTCCGCAAACGCCGCACCTACAAAAGGGGAGGAAAAGCTCCAAAATTTCAAGAAACCGACCGGAAAAATCCGCGAAATTTTGCAAGAATCCGCAAGCAAGAAAGAATTGCCGCTGATTCAGGGTGAGATTGGAGTTCAGGCTTACGATCCGGGGAATGTAGTTGCGGATTCGAGCGATTGGGCCAAGGGGATTGAAGAGAGCGGTTCCTGCCGGCGCTGGGGTTTTCTCTTTTCCCTTTCCGCTTCCTCACGGAGGGCAAAGGGTTTATAGGAGGAAGAGAAAGCGATACTAGTATGGGCCGTTTGAGCTTTCATACGGCGGTATGGCCCAACAACAACCAGTCCGGCCCGGCCCCTCCTACGTGTGGCACGTGTCAACCAGTTGCTAAATTATGGAAGTCTTCGATTTAAACTATCACCATCCAAAGTAAAATTGTTTATCTGGAGTTTATCTCAGAACTCAAACTAATAGAGAAGGGTACGCTTTTCAGAGAAATAAGAGCAAATCAGCTTGTTAGCAAACTTTAACCCAATGAAGAAGATAGTTGGGATCATGGCTTTGATCCGTTGCAACATAGCTAAATGCCTAAATGTGTTAGGGAACTGAAGAGGACCTAAGGGGCCTTCTTGCATCCATTCCCTATCAGACTTTGATATAAAGGAAAGTTACTGATCACTTGTTGGGCCATTTGTTATACTCGCCACAAAGCGATTGAAGATGAATTTTACCGCTATCTACTTTCGAAAAAATAAGCAACAAGAAAAAACAAACCATCAGATAATCGTCGATCTTGCTTTTGAAGGAAAGATGATCAATCAACATCGTGTACTGCGCATCTTACACGTAAAGAGCCTCGAGTTTGCAAATGGAGTGCTGAATGCATGAACTTCCATTCAGGGCTAAAATGAGCCGAGAAAACACGGGTGGATCGTAACAGTGAGCTTTCACGAGTTCACAACTTTGGCATACATAGCAAGGATAATAAGCAAAATTCCTATTGTTATTTCAAGCAGAATGACTTCATGTAGTCAACCACCTTTATTTTATTGATTCCTATTGTAAAGATAAAGAAAACAGTTAACACATATATATATATCTTTGTAAGACTAAACACCACACAAAACTGTTAAAAAAAATCCAAAAGACTATAAGGATGTGCTTGGACGAGAGGTATTTCCTCATAAAGTTTAGTTTATTTAGAATTCGGGATGCATCCCAAATAAATTATCCCCAGCCCAAACAGTCCCTAAGCTATAACTTGAGTCCAAACTGAACCAAGAACTGGTATGGTGTTGATAACAAATCATGGTAACTGAAACCACTGTGTATACTGGGCACATCATCCTCTCTGCCCAAACCTCAGGTTACTGGCGCTACATTGAGGTCACTCCTTGCCATCCGCAGCACGGAGGGAGCCAAGCTGAACCGGTGCCTGTGTCCCCACAACCTTGGATGATCCGTAGGCCGACAGGTCAACACCCTCAGCCTTCTCTTTCTCGAGCTGCTCCCTGATCCAAAAGTATGTGATCCTCAGCCCGTCCTGCAGCAGTGAATTCGGTGTAATAAGTGATCAGATTGTCTACAGCACGTTCAGGGGGCTGGATTAGTGTTAGATTTGGTGCAGTACCTTCAGCTTCATGGTTGGAGCCCAGCCAAGCTTTTCCTTGATGAGCGTATTGTCTGAGTTGCGACCACGGACACCCTCTGGGCCAGGGATGTGGTGGATGGGCAGCTGCTTGTTCTCGAAGCTGAGGACTATCTCAGCCATCTCGTTCATGCTCACCATTTCATCGCTTCCAATGTTTACTGGCTCACGGAAATCAGACTTTGTTAACCTGCCACGTGTGATAAATGACAGCTTAGCTCATCAGAAGAAAAACAGCAACAGAAAAATTTTCTTTCAAGACCAAAAGCTACTTCACACCACTACAGTAATTTCCACTTTCCTCTGAACAAAAGAGAATCTATCAAAAGTTTATATATTATTGCAGAAAATGTGCAATAAACAGTTTAAAATAATGGCATGAAAGGAACTAGGATTTTGATGAGCTGTTGGGAAAAATAAGGTTTAGTATCTTATTATATTATATATTGTGCTGTTTGTCAACTCCATCTCTGATGTTGAAGCAGAGATAAAGCTGATGACACAGATTTTATGAGCTTTGGAAGATCCTTGCCACTGATGTATGTGGCTTCAAGAATACTTATTCAAAGCTCAAAAGTAAAAAGATATATTCACTTATTTTTTTATGCTATATTGTGCTGTTTTTCAACTTCAATCTCTGATGTTCTAGCAGAGACAAAGGTGATGACAGCACAGACTTTATGAGCTTTGGATAATCCATGCCGCAGATGTACATGGCTTCAAGGACACTTATTCAAAGCTCAAAGCTAGACACTTTTTTTCATTATTTTGTGACTATTCATGGAGAAACACTTGGCAAAACAGACTGCTGTGTTAGGTTACATCGAGGGCAAACTGATGCAATTATGGTCATACCTACCATCCAAGCTAAATAGTGACATAAGCTACAGGAGCTTATGGGACATAATCACATAATTCATCTAGCTTAGCAGGAGCCTGCCTACTTTAGAAGCAAATAACCAAATAACTACTCTATCGAAGGGCCAATTAATCGTAGTCTTCTAGATTGTTAGGCCTACAAAAAATTCCCAGAAAGGCCTAAGCAAAGAGATTAGGGCCATATAAAACATGTTTCTCAGAGAATATCCCTTTTGCCTGCTTCATTTTCAACAGAAATTTCAATGGCTCTGGAAAGAAAATGCATGTCCGAAAGAAGCAACTGTATCTGTAAACCTTCAATTACAATTTCGGCGCAAATTGTCCATATTAAGCTAGCGAGACGAGATTGATGTAAAACTTGTTTGATCTTAATCTAACAAGTCTGAAGAAAAAGTGAAGTATTGAACTGTAACAGTTGAAGAAAGACGATGTTTTACTTACCTAAGGACACCTTCAACACATTCATCAATAAATGTGAAGGATCTAGTTTGCAGACCGTCACCCCACATCTCAAAGCGCCCTGTGGAGGTTAGAGCCTTTCTGCAGAAAGCAGCAGGTGCCTTCTCCCTTCCACCTATATAGCCAAGTAATAACATAGGTTAACAACATTGAGATTTGAGAAACAATTTAAGAACACCACATAAATATTAATAGTTGCCGCATAGAAGCTTACCTTTCCATGTTCCAAAGGGACCATATATATTGTGAAAGCGACCGATCCGGCACTCAATGCCAAAGTCCTTTGTGTAGTGCTTGCACAGCTCCTCAGTAGCAAGCTTCTCCAAGCCATAGGCATCTTGAGGCTAAGGATCAAACATCATTTAAGTCAGCCCTTGACCATAATAACTAAAATAATTTATTGATAAAGCATGAATCAATGTAAGTTTAGATACCTCTGCAGGCCAAGCATCTGACTCCTTCAAGCTAACTACAGTTTCCAGCTGCTTAAATTCAGGGTAGATACAGGCACTCGATGCATAAAAGAACCTGAAGGGAAAATATACAAAGGTGTATTTCAGCATACAAGCAATAAATAACGACCAGTGCCCCAGCTGCATCTGGCAAAGATGCTCGTATGCAAATTAGTAATGTTTCAATCATAATGAGATTAACACATTCACTTGTTTGTTGTGGGGCCTTCAAACCAGCACAACAACTAACTATTTTCCCCGTGACCCAAATTTGATGCTTACTTTCATAGCAGAATCATGTAAGGATAGTAATTTTCCCAAATCAGCTCAATGAATCTGTGAAGTCCTTATCAACTCAACGCAGTGCAGAAAAAGCCAATGGCAATGCATGCTTTTAGGAGAGGTCAACTTCAGTTTATGTCAATTTACATGGATATGTTTCTGCAGCATGTGTATAATAAATGTGGTATTACACCTTTTCCGGTTTGTCACTTAGTGTCATCAACTCAGCCTAATGAAAAATTAACCAATCAAGACTTTCCTTATACGGGGCAATTCGAAATCCCTTGCTCAACATAATGAATCAGCTATGCAGCATGGGTGTACATGCACACAACACTTGTAATGTATTTCCAGAATATGGCAATTAGGGCAGAACATTCACTTATCTGTTATAGAAATTTTTAAAAAACTTGATAATATTCCTTTTGTAGGTCGAAGCTAATAGGTGGCACAACTGCTGGCCTGTACTCACAATGTTTTGCAGGTTGTTTGCCTTTCGAGGTTTTTTATTGAACATGTTTATCTTTGAAGATCTTAACATCTAGTTTCCCATGAGCTAAAAAAGCATGATAAGAAGAGCCACTACAAGGAAAAAAAGTTACCTCTTGACACCATTAATTCTAGCAGCCTCAAGCATGTTAAAGCTGATCATGGTGTTGTTGTACATGATCACGGAGTGGTTGGACTGGATGAAACCCATCCCTCCCATATCAGCTGCAAGGTTGAACACATGGTCAACCCCTGTGGTCACCTTGAGGCAGTTGTCCATCACCCTGAGGTCGACAAGGTGGAATTCATGGCAGAACATATCCTCGGTCATATGTTCATTCTTCTTCCAGTCAGAGGCGATGATGTAGTGGCCCTCACTCTTGAGACGCCTCGCGATGTGGGAGGCAATGAAACCGCCGGCTCCCGTGATGGAGATCCGCAGCTTTTCGAACGGCCAATAAGGCTCCTTCTCAAGCTCCGCGTACGTATACTCCTTGTTGAGCGCCATTCTGCACCAGCAAAACTACTATTAAACCAGTCGCGATTACAACTTCATGCAAAATATTGACGAGAATGATCCCCCATCATTTTCTGAAGACATATGGCCAAAGCCCCTAACTAAGAGACTAAAAAAAATTCACAGTATACTGCAGTTTATAGCAAGTGTCTCAAGCCAAACTCCAGTCTTGAAACTAATCTGACATACAATTGCACTGGTTTCAGAGTAGTAACACGTTAGTTTCATAGTAAGAACACATATTTACGTTTTACAGGGTCAAATCAACTAATATTGATATTGGCATTTTGTGATCACTGAAGAAAACGAACCACGGATGGACGAACGGCTTAGATAAGTAGGGCACCAAGCAAACGGCGAAAAATCCCGAATTAGTGGATGGGGCCGATATACTAAGAAAGGTTCGGATCTGATTCCTCATAGCATAGGAACTAGCTCCAAGGCCAATCGCCAATGTCATCAACACAAGCAGGCAGAAAAGGTAGGGTTCCTTTCCCCGCCAATGCGCCAACAAAAGGACCCGCTCCATCCTATAGATGCCAAATCAATTAGCGGCGCAGCCTACACGTCGGCGAGGCTCTCACCAGCGACAGCGGCCAGAGAACGATGCGAAGCGACGGACCCAAACCAAGCGGCGATTCTAATACGGGAAATTTTCCACACAAAAGAGTTGGCATCTTTATACCTGTCGGCGGACGGCGGGGCGACGGCGCCGGTGCGAGATTTGGGAGCAAAGGAGGAAGACGAGTCTTGGGTGGCTCGCCGGATCTCCTGGCCTTCTCCTTCCTCCGGCTGCTGTTAAATAGAAAAGGAAGACTGTCTTGGGCGAAACAGTGGCTTGAGAGGTTTATCTCCTTTTTTGCACAATGGTCCTGTGCAAGTTCAGTTATTTTTCAAACGTCCTAGGAAGACTTTAAGTTCGAAGAGTTTTTTTCTCTCAGGCCCAAAAAGGTAAAACTTTGGAACTGATTTGGCTATGGCTCATGAGAGAAGTGAAGAGAAATTATTTTAGTTTCGTCCTCAGCCAAATTTTCTCTCATCAGAGCATCTCATTATCGCCCTCCTACACCAACACCATTAAATCAGCCAGAGTTAGTGCTATTTTATCAAACATTTTCTCAAACAGCTTTGGAATGACTAGTAAAAACGCTTCACCATATAAGTCGGAGCACCTCTGCTGGTGTCTTCATGCGTTATATGCAATAGATTGTCAAGGGTTTCTGTTCCCTTCCTTGGTCATCTGGAGGCTTTCGTAAGAGCGAAACAAACGGTATTCGATTTCCAAGTACTCCAGCTAGTCGCCCTCTCTCAACAAACATGAAGCTCTTCTCTAGGTATCATTGAGGTTCATGAAGTTACAGATCTTCTTGTCAAGACGCTTCTATGAGGTTTAGGTCATGCAACCGTCGTAGATCCTAGAGCTAGTGTGGCAGTCGTTTCTCATCTTGTTTATTCTTCTACCGTGTTTCATTTCTATGTTTTTTGACCTCCGGGTCTTTTGTAATAATTTGTAGCTTTTTTCTTTTTAATAAAATATGTTTTCCGCATGTTCTTAAACAAAAACAAAAATCAAACTATTTAAAATGAGCTAATAATTATTACTTTCTATGACCAATATCCTAGAGAGACCAAGAGTAAAATCATAAACTCCCATTGTATGATCCATACAGCCATCTATGGTTTTTAATCAATCTCGTTAAGATAAAGTTTAAAATTCAAAGATAAACTAAAGTGTTGTATTAACATACCAAATCAGCATGAATATCTAGTCTCCTCACTTCTGACAAATATTTACTATCTTATTTTCCTTTATCTGCTCGAGGTAGGAAAAAAGGACGTCTTTTTTGGAGGTTTATTCATATGAAGCTAATCACGGAAACTGTAGAGGAGGAGATCGTCGCTTGTAGTTAGGCCGGCTACCGGGCTACATGCTCTTCGATTTGCTTATGCAACGACTAATTTCGCCTGCACTTGCAACTGAAGATGCAATATGGAACGCGTAACATTGTTGCAGAATCGATGCGTGAATTGGCGGACGGCGGGGCGACGGCGCCGGTGCGAGATTTGGGAGCAAAGGAGGAAGACGAGTCTTGGGTGGCTCGCCGGATCTCCTGGCCTTCTCCTTCCTCCGGCTGCTGTTAAATAGAAAAGGAAGACTGTCTTGGGCGAAACAGTGGCTTGAGAGGTTTATCTCCTTTTTTGCACAATGGTCCTGTGCAAGTTCAGTTATTTTTCAAACGTCCTAGGAAGACTTTAAGTTCGAAGAGTTTTTTTCTCTCAGGCCCAAAAAGGTAAAACTTTGGAACTGATTTGGCTATGGCTCATGAGAGAAGTGAAGAGAAATTATTTTAGTTTCGTCCTCAGCCAAATTTTCTCTCATCAGAGCATCTCATTATCGCCCTCCTACACCAACACCATTAAATCAGCCAGAGTTAGTGCTATTTTATCAAACATTTTCTCAAACAGCTTTGGAATGACTAGTAAAAACGCTTCACCATATAAGTCGGAGCACCTCTGCTGGTGTCTTCATGCGTTATATGCAATAGATTGTCAAGGGTTTCTGTTCCCTTCCTTGGTCATCTGGAGGCTTTCGTAAGAGCGAAACAAACGGTATTCGATTTCCAAGTACTCCAGCTAGTCGCCCTCTCTCAACAAACATGAAGCTCTTCTCTAGGTATCATTGAGGTTCATGAAGTTACAGATCTTCTTGTCAAGACGCTTCTATGAGGTTTAGGTCATGCAACCGTCGTAGATCCTAGAGCTAGTGTGGCAGTCGTTTCTCATCTTGTTTATTCTTCTACCGTGTTTCATTTCTATGTTTTTTGACCTCCGGGTCTTTTGTAATAATTTGTAGCTTTTTTCTTTTTAATAAAATATGTTTTCCGCATGTTCTTAAACAAAAACAAAAATCAAACTATTTAAAATGAGCTAATAATTATTACTTTCTATGACCAATATCCTAGAGAGACCAAGAGTAAAATCATAAACTCCCATTGTATGATCCATACAGCCATCTATGGTTTTTAATCAATCTCGTTAAGATAAAGTTTAAAATTCAAAGATAAACTAAAGTGTTGTATTAACATACCAAATCAGCATGAATATCTAGTCTCCTCACTTCTGACAAATATTTACTATCTTATTTTCCTTTATCTGCTCGAGGTAGGAAAAAAGGACGTCTTTTTTGGAGGTTTATTCATATGAAGCTAATCACGGAAACTGTAGAGGAGGAGATCGTCGCTTGTAGTTAGGCCGGCTACCGGGCTACATGCTCTTCGATTTGCTTATGCAACGACTAATTTCGCCTGCACTTGCAACTGAAGATGCAATATGGAACGCGTAACATTGTTGCAGAATCGATGCGTGAAATGCGGAGATCGGCAAAAAATCAAGACCTAACTATATCTTCATTTGACCTGACCAAGCATGGAAATTTGGGAGCGTCAAATAATGGAGTATTCTTTGCAGGTACCAATGAATCGTACTCATGAACTAATTCGACGTAGAAGTACATGCACCTCTTTTGCTGCCAGATCGAAACCGTTACCAACTTGCTCGTTCAGAAATCAGAAGTACATGAACGTAGTATGCATTCAGGGAACATGTGACAGGTACTTCGCCAAAAAAAAAAGGAAAAAAAAGAAACAAGTGACAGATTAGTGACCGTGTCTGAGGAGAGAGGTGTTGGCACGGTTTATTTTCAGTAGCACTAGGCTCGAGTTTGGATTAACAAAAAGAAAATCCTTTCAGGAAAAAGCAAAATGAAGAAATAGAAATCGTAGTCGTAGGAGGTAGGACTGACTGACCGACACACTCGACCCAAGACGCACTCCAGAGAGTGCCTTAAAGCTCACTTTGCACTTCCACGCAAGTGCTTTGATCAAGTCAAAATCAAGCCACACTTTTATTATTTAAAAAAAATAAAAAAAAACGGAAAAGAAGAACCTTCAGCCTTCAAAAAGGGCGTCGGTGCAGAGATCGGGCTGCGTACTGCTGCCTGCTGCTGCTCTGTAATTTTGGCACTCGAAAGAAGCGTGAAATTATGGCGTTGACCAAGTTTACCAACGGACGGCAGCACCTCACGGTAAGCAATGTGCCTGGAGTTCCGTGCGCCGCGCTGACGTTGACTTCCTCGTGTGCTGCGGCTGCGCGTGTAAGACGGGAAAGAGAAATGAACCGAACAGGCTTGACGGCCCAACTGCTTAGTGGTAGGGATGGCAATGGGTCAGGTTCGAGTCGGGTGGAAAAAAAATCCACCCAACAAGAAAAAGTGTTCGGTGAAAAGTGATACCCACACTCATGAGTGAAATTTGTCACCCACACCCACACCCATCGGGTTTCAGGTGGGTCTCGGATGCCTATCAGGTTTGCATCTTATTTTCCTTTATCTGCTCGAGGTAGGAAAAAAGGACGTCTTTTTTGGAGGTTTATTCATATGAAGCTAATCACGGAAACTGTAGAGGAGGAGATCGTCGCTTGTAGTTAGGCCGGCTACCGGGCTACATGCTCTTCGATTTGCTTATGCAACGACTAATTTCGCCTGCACTTGCAACTGAAGATGCAATATGGAACGCGTAACATTGTTGCAGAATCGATGCGTGAAATGCGGAGATCGGCAAAAAATCAAGACCTAACTATATCTTCATTTGACCTGACCAAGCATGGAAATTTGGGAGCGTCAAATAATGGAGTATTCTTTGCAGGTACCAATGAATCGTACTCATGAACTAATTCGACGTAGAAGTACATGCACCTCTTTTGCTGCCAGATCGAAACCGTTACCAACTTGCTCGTTCAGAAATCAGAAGTACATGAACGTAGTATGCATTCAGGGAACATGTGACAGGTACTTCGCCAAAAAAAAAAGGAAAAAAAAGAAACAAGTGACAGATTAGTGACCGTGTCTGAGGAGAGAGGTGTTGGCACGGTTTATTTTCAGTAGCACTAGGCTCGAGTTTGGATTAACAAAAAGAAAATCCTTTCAGGAAAAAGCAAAATGAAGAAATAGAAATCGTAGTCGTAGGAGGTAGGACTGACTGACCGACACACTCGACCCAAGACGCACTCCAGAGAGTGCCTTAAAGCTCACTTTGCACTTCCACGCAAGTGCTTTGATCAAGTCAAAATCAAGCCACACTTTTATTATTTAAAAAAAATAAAAAAAAACGGAAAAGAAGAACCTTCAGCCTTCAAAAAGGGCGTCGGTGCAGAGATCGGGCTGCGTACTGCTGCCTGCTGCTGCTCTGTAATTTTGGCACTCGAAAGAAGCGTGAAATTATGGCGTTGACCAAGTTTACCAACGGACGGCAGCACCTCACGGTAAGCAATGTGCCTGGAGTTCCGTGCGCCGCGCTGACGTTGACTTCCTCGTGTGCTGCGGCTGCGCGTGTAAGACGGGAAAGAGAAATGAACCGAACAGGCTTGACGGCCCAACTGCTTAGTGGTAGGGATGGCAATGGGTCAGGTTCGAGTCGGGTGGAAAAAAAATCCACCCAACAAGAAAAAGTGTTCGGTGAAAAGTGATACCCACACTCATGAGTGAAATTTGTCACCCACACCCACACCCATCGGGTTTCGGGTGGGTCTCGGGTGTCCATCGGGTTTGCGATTACTTGGACTACCAACTATATTTGAGAAATAAAAATTCACTTTAACAATTTTGTTTTACTTCGATTCATGTTCAATTAGCATATGTTCACTTGTGTGCACAACCGGTCTTAAAAAAAGGCGAGCAATGCTTTTTTTAGACATATTGTCTACTTATAAATTGGTGACAAATATTAAGTTGTCTAGAGAAAAATGTGAACTTAGCCCGACTTCGGGTGCCCATCGGGTCACCCATAGGTGATAAATGAAACCCACACCCACGCCTATTTTTTCTCGGGTCGGGTGCGAGTGAGACCCATGGGTGAAAAATCACATCCACGACCACACCCATCGGGTCAGAACCCATCGGGTGCCCACACCCACGGGTGAAATTGCCTTCCCTACTTAGTGGTAGTGTAGGCCTAACAAGTTGGGTACGGCCCATCTCTTCGTGAGATAGTTACTAGCCCGTAACGAACAGCCCAGTAGGTAGCCCACTTCTATCAGCCACCCCCAAAATTGCAATCCACGAGGTTATAAGGCCTATTCTATTATTCTTTTCCCTTCCTTTTCATATAAAAAAATCTTACGCGCCTCAAAAAAAAAATCTTACAATTAAACACTGTAGTCAAATTTACGACTTTCGTAACTGTGCATAGCGCATAATCTTTTTAAAAATAAGTTATAAAAATGTCATGATAGGTTGTAGATATAAATTGAATATTATATAAAGATTTACGAAAGATACTCCCTTCAATTATGTTAGTATAATTTTTTAACTTTATAAATGACTCGGTATGTTGTGAAACGGTGCGTTTCAATCTCTGTTTCAAGTTCGTGTAAGAGAAAACCATCATTTCAACCTATAAATCTCTATGGGGAAACCTGCCCACCTGAGTCCAGTACTTCGTATTAGCATGCATATTATCATGATCCCTCTTTAATATATTCAAACTTTCAAGTTCATCTGTAAGTCGGAAAACATGATCCCTCTTTAGTTCAATCAATGGACTAGTTTTCCGAAATGAGGCTCACAAATTTTCACTCCTCTATTTGAGGACAATGGAACAATCACAAAGATATGGGGAGGCAAAAGAAGAATAGAAGCATGATTGCCCATAAAGATGTAAATAATCTGTATTTGTCCCAAAAGAATCACACCATCATCTGGCCTTGCTCCCAATCGAAGCTCCAATTAAACCATCATGTCAGCTAGTAAATAAAGCTCAAACAATCCACAAACTTGTATGTTTACAGCTTCTTCTTCTCCCTACTACCCCCACGCAGAATTAACGTACACTTGTCGACACATATTCCAATATTTCATCCCGAGAAAAAAGAAAAGGAAAAACAACCTTGTATGCCACCACCAGCAGAGACGCATAGCGTGTCGTACGTGTGCTGCTCTCGTCCATCACAACACACTCACGACGCGGCGACGGTCTCGACCTTGGGCACCTCGACGGGGAAGTTGTGGATCTCGTCCAACCACGGGTTGCCGCCGCGTTCCTTCTCCTTGGCCGGGTCGATGGTCCGCAGCGCGCGCCACACGGCGCTGTTGCACTTGAACCCCGACCCGAACGCGATCTGCCACGCGCGGTGGCCGCGGCGCACGCGGCCCTTGGCCTCCGTGTAGGCGAGCTCGTACCAGAGCGAGCTGCTGGACGTGTTGCCCCACCGGTACAGCGTCATCCGCGACGGCTCCATGTGCCAGGCGCTGAGCTCCAGGTTCTTCTCGATGGTGTCGAGCACGGCGCGGCCCCCCGCGTGGATGCAAAAGTGCTCGAACGCCATCTTGAAGTCGGGGATGTAGGGCCGGATCCCCTTGAGGCCGAACACCTTGCGGCCCACGAGGGAGGCCAGGAACAGGATCTGCTCCGACATGGGCAGCACCAACGGGCCCAGCGTCGTGATGTTGGTCTTGAGCGCCTCGCCGGCGACGGCCATGAGGTCCTTGGACAGGGCCACGCCGACGCGGCCCGACTCGTCCTCCTCCTGGAACACGCAGCGGAAGGCGCGGTCGTCGGCGCCGTGGTGCGTGCGCACCGTGTGGACCAGCTGGTACTTGGCGCGGCGGCGGTCGGCGCCGCCGCGGTTGGTCAGGAGCACGGCGGCGCCGCCCATGCGGAAGAGGCAGTTGGACATGAGCATCGAGCGGTTGTTGCCCCAGTACCAGTTGAGCGTGATGTTCTCCATGCTCACCACCAGCGCGTACGTGTTACGGTGCACCTGCAAATTAACAAGCAACACAGATCAGATCGATCCTCAGTCAAGAGCTTCGTCAACCTCCCGCCACACACTAGCTTGCGTTTCGATAGGGGATCCCCAACCCAACCACTTGGATTTATGACGCGACGCGACCTCTTTTCTCCTGCCAGCTAGCGGGCGGGCCGTCGTCATCAATGGTGATCATGAACCGATCGCGCACGCGTCAACGGGCTTTGGACCTCCTGCCGGGACCAGTTTCGGTTTTGGGCGATCTGATTCTGATCTGATTGTAAGCAAGCAGTAAAAAAGGTGGTTACCTGGAGGAGCTGCTTGGCGAGGTCGATGGAGATGAGCCCGGCGCTGCACCCCATCCCGCCGAGGTTATAGCTCGCGACATTCCCGCGCAGCTTGTAGTGGTTGACGATCATGGCGGACAGCGATGGCGTGGGGTTGAACAGGCTGCAGTTGACGACGACGACCCCGATGTCGCGCGGCTTGACCCCCGTCTTGGCGAGCACCTGGTCGATGGCGCCGAACATGACGGCCTCGGCCTCGGCGCGGGCCTCGGCCATGCACGGGTTGGGCGGCGAGTTGAGCACGGCGCGCGGGAAGTATGTGCTCTGTCCCAGCCCGGAGCGCTCGAGGATCTTGCGCTGGAAGGCGAGGTTGTCGTCGGTGAAGACGCCCGCGGCCGCGGACTGGCGCATGAAGGTCTCGCGGGTGACGGTGTGGGTGGGCCCGGGCTTGTAGCAGGCGAAGTCGAGGAGGTAGACGGGGCGCGGGCGGCGGAGGAGGTACGCGGTGGCGAGGATTGTGACGGCGGCCAGGAGGGTTGAGGCGAGGGTTGATTGGAGCGCGGCGGGCGGGAGGTGCGGGGAGAGGCGGTGGGCGAGGTAGGCGGCGGCTGGGGCCAGGAGGATGTAGAGGGATTTGGAGATGGCGTGGTGGTACGCCAGCTTCAGCAGGCTCGGGCTGTGCCGGGCGTTCGTTATTGTCTCGGCGGCGGCTTCTTGGGCGCTCATGGCGGCGAAGGCTGTGCGGCGTCGTCGTTGGTTTCTCGCTCGACGATTGCTTGGCTTGTTCGTCGAGGACTGGGGCGTGTGTTTGTGTTGTTCGTTGGGGATTGTGGTTGGGGCTGGGCTGGGAGGTGAGACTTGTATATATATGTAGGTGCCCGGGGAAGAAGAAGAACACGAGGAGGTTTCTAGTCGTTGGCCTGGTGGCGGGGACGGGTCGGGTGGGTGCAACCACCGGAGCCACCATTAAGACGGACGGGGGCGGCGAGCGACAGAGGGTTGGGAGGTCAGGTCGGAGGCTGCTTCGTTCGGGTCGGAGTTTAATGCAGGTTGCCTGATCGATCGGTCGGGTCCGCGCGCGCGTGCCGTGTCCGTGTGCGAAGCGGCGCGCGGTGGTGAGTGGTTCGGTTCGATCATCGCTCGCTCATCGATTCCGCCTACTACTAAATGCGACTTTGGTCAGCCGAGCACGGAAACGTATAGTACGGCTCGATCGGTTGCGTGCGGCACGAAAACGGCGCCTCGCGCGGGGCGAAACCGATGCGTAATGGATCACGATCTGGACCAGTCGATCGATCGACATCGGCGGCCTTCCAGCAGGAAACCGGGTCGACCGGTTGTCACGTTTCCAAGCTGGAACGTGCCACACTGACACGAGTGTCGATACAACG
>LAPY01000894.1:8144-23326 GCA_000970635.1 Eragrostis tef | reverse complement strand
TATTTCAAGAGAAGGCTTATCTGGTAGGAGTTGAGTGCAAGAAGACCGGAGGAAATCTCTTTGGCATAGAGGAATCCCTCAAGGAGCTGGAGCAGCTAGCTGATACCGCTGGGCTAGTGGTCGTCGGCTCGACATATCAGAAGTAAGCTTCTTCTTTGCCAAGATCGCTCTACTGAGTCTGACTTTTGCCTCTGATAAACCAAATGCTATTGTTAGTTTGAAACTTGATTGAGATAATAATACCGTAGTTTGGCACTTACTTCAACAGAAATCGAGTTCAACTTGCCTTCTTAAATTTCTTTTTTGTCATCTAATGCTATAGCTTGCTCTTATATTTTTTATATAAAAAAAAGTTACCCTCATGCTTCCTGTTTTCTACTAGGCTTTCTAACCCAAATCCAAGGACATACATTGGCTCGGGCAAGGTTTCTGAAATCCGGAGTGCAATTCAAGCTCTTGATGTTGAGACTGTAATTTTCGACGACGAATTATCCCCTGGGTAACATCCTCACTTGTTACTCTGCTATGAGGTTACAATACGTTTACTGTGTTTAGTCATAGGTACTACAATGAAAGGAAGCATGCGTGTTGGACCTAGAAAACGGATCCTATGTTCAAAATATAGGTTACATTTTGATGCTTGGTCTCCTTTCTACATATAACCACCTGAAAGTGTTGCCTTAACAATGGTTTTGCTAAAATTGTCGCCATTATATCCACGATGGACCTATAAGTTCTGCTCTTTCATTGCTGTGCTGGGAAGTCCGTGAATGTCAATGGTAATCAATATTTAATATTTGCTCTGTTGCGAAAAGATTGAACAAGTTACCATAAGAATTCTGTATGATGTTACATTTGTCTATCATATTATTTTTCGAAATTTTCCTTGTGATATATCTTTAAAATTTGTAGCATTAACCTCATCTTGATCTAGTTGTAAGATCTGCCCTGATTGCTGATCTTTTCCATTCTGATTTCAGACAGCTACGTAACATAGAGAAGTCATTTGGTGGGAATGTCCGGGTGTGTGACCGTACTGCTCTTATTCTAGATATTTTCAATCAAAGGGCAGCAACGCATGAAGCTGCTTTACAGGTAAAAAATAAACAAATAATGCATCTTCTTAGCTTTACAGCTGCATCGTCCAATGTAGTTTCTTGACTGGAACATAGCAGTTGTTAGCAGAATAAACATGTGTTTTGCGAGTTGCTATTATGAGTTGTTCCATGTGCCTTGGTTAATACTTTAATGAACTGTAATGCATTTAGTATCCTTTAACCTTTTATGTTTATTTTCCTCTGGTATATGAAACATCTTTATCTGGATAACAATAATTTGCAATAATAATACAAAGATGCATGCTCTCCTGCATATTCGAGAAAAGAAAAACAATAATTTGCAATCTCATCACCTTTAGTAGCTACCACCCTAGTAGTGGTAACTTGTTACCCAAATAACCACATTATTGTTATTGCTATGATACATCAGTTTTCTTTGGTGAAGAACTGAACTACTGAATTATTGTCCGTGCAAGTGTGTAAGATAATATCATTACATATATGAAGTTCACAAGATGGATGTCCTGATTTATAGTTGTCCATATGTAAAGGTAACCGAATTTGGTCAAAATTGTAAATTGAGCTGCACATCTATCTTTTTAGGTTACCTTGGCACAGATGGAATATCAACTTCCTAGGTTGACAAAGTTGTGGACTCATCTTGAGCGTCAGTCAGGAGGACAAGTTAAGGGTATGGGTGAGAAGCAAATTGAAGTTGACAAGCGCATCTTGAGAACTCAAGTAATATCCTGTGCTTGCTGTAAACCAATTTATGTGGTTCAGTTTCTCTCTGCACATTGCTACTGACACAAATAACAGTCTACTGTGGGCAATTTTTTTTATTGAACCATCTAAAAATTCTTTATTTTTTCCTTTTCATTTATCTGCATAGTTTTTTTTCTTACGCTTTACTTTTCTTTCTTTACTTATGGTTTAATCTATGGCCTACCCCAACTTGGTTGGGTCTAAAAGGCTTTGTTGTTGTTGCTCTATATTATGTTATCTGGAACTTATGATTCACAACCTAAATATTATTGGCAGATAAGTACAATGAAGAAAGAACTGGAATCTGTCCGGAAACATAGAAAGCTGTATCGAAACCGTCGTCAATCAGTTCCTATTCCTGTTATTTCTCTGGTATGGAATTTAGCTCAGAATAATGTTCCTATGTTCCATTAGTTGCTGTGCGATTCAGTTCAAAAATATTTCCAGGTAGGATATACAAATGCTGGAAAAAGTACACTCTTGAACCGGTTAACTGGAGCTGATGTGCTCGCAGAGGATAAGTTATTTGCCACGTTAGACCCAACAACAAGGAGAGTTTTGGTAAGTGAATCAGTAAACCATCATATCTAAATCATCAAGTATATATAGGGTTCCATATGAGTTGCATTAGCTGGACATGGAGAATCTCTATATTTGGCATCATTTGTACGCCTTTGGAAAGGAGAAGATGGCCTTTCTGTAACAAGTTTCATAAAGAACATCAAATGCCGTGACACAAAATTGCTTTTCATTTATTTGCAGATGAAGAACGGGACTGAGTTTCTTCTAACTGACACCGTCGGGTTCATTCAGAAGTTACCCACCATGCTGGTGCGTATAACCATCTCATATTGCTCTTGTTTTGATATTAGCTTGTATATCTGTATCGTGCCTTTGATTTTTCTTTTAGCTGTGCGAACCCTTAAAGATTAATGATTGATACTTGTCCAGGTGGCCGCATTTAGAGCAACATTGGAGGAGATAGCAGAATCATCAGTTATAGTTCATCTTGTGGATATCAGGTATGTAACTGATATAATAGACATTGTAACCTCATTGTAAGTTCAGTTCAACGTAATGCATCTGGACTGGACGGTCTTTAAATAGTCTCATATGCATTACAGCCATCCGTTAGCTCAACAACAGATAGAAGCTGTTGACAAGGTATTGAAGGAGCTGGATATAGAGTCGATTCCCAAATTGGTTGTTTGGAATAAGGTACATTTGTTCATCTAACATTTACAGTTATTCAATGTTAGCTGGAGGGCAGAGACGAGATTTTCATGGTAGATTCATCATGTGCTCTTCTTAGTTTGGTATCACTCCCATGCTGACAGTCAAGTTTAAATAATGGGGAAGCCCTTTGAGAATATGTTGTTTGCTGAATGCGAATTTGATCTGCATTGGCAGTATACTGGGTTTTGATAGGCCTTGGCTCGTTTTGTTATTTGCTTACAATCCGAATCATTGTTATGCATTTTGGGATATGAAAGAAATGCATAATTATACGTTTCTAGTTCTTTGAGTGCTTCCTTGATTAAAATAGCTGCTTCTGGATTTTTGACTGAGCACAAGTTTATCTCATGCAGATTGACAATACCGATGAACCGCTTAGAGTGAAAGAAGAGGCTGAAAACCAAGGGATAATCTGCATATCTGCCATGAATGGTGATGGCCTGGAAGAATTTTGTAATGCAATCCAAGCGAAATTGAAAGTATGTTTCTTTTTCCTTCATTTAGGCAATAGCTTGTTTTCCGTTACGTCCTTTTGAGTATGTGGTGCTTCTTAGTTTGTATGAAACATGGGTGTTTGTATTTCACAGGATTCGCTGGTGCCGATAGAAGCTTTTGTTCCTTATGACAAAGGAGATCTCCTAAACGACATACATAAGGTTGGAATGGTGGAAAAAACGGTGAGTATCACGTTCAGACATTAACAGATTTTTTTTTAGTCTTATGCCTTGTCATTATGTTCTAAGTTCAAAACCGATGATTTAGTTCAATCATGTACTGCCAAGTCATGCATCAGTCAATGCTGGCTACACATGATATACATTCAGTACATGTTGCTATTTCTTGAGAAGTTTTCATCAAAAGAAAATAGAAAAACACTCGCATGTGGCATTCTTGTTTGGGCCTAACGACAACTTCCACAACCCGTACTGCAGGAGTACAAGGAAAATGGGACATTTGTAAAAGCACATGTGCCTCTACCTCTTGCGAGGCTTCTCACGCCTCTACGGCAGCAGGTGGTGGCTGCTCTTTGATGTGCACGTCATCGTGCGTCATGCCAATGGGGCTCATGTTGTGCAGAATTTAGTTACTAGATATCCCTTTTTTTAATTTGTGTAGGACATTAATACGTCCACTAAATTAGATAGGTGCACATATCCTTAAAAAGGTTGTAAATATTTTCAGCTGAATTTTATCTTTTGTATTCCCTTCTGAGAGTAATTGAGACTCTAGGTCCCACACGACTAAACAAGGAAACATAAGTCAAAGAATACATGCATCCTGATGAACAGAACAGAAATTGATAACCCTCTGGTCTGACGTGCAGATATAATCTATGATATTGTACAAGGGCATTGTGCCATATAGGAAAGCCCATTTCAAGCTGAGTAACAAGCAAAACTTTGTCAATGTTTCTTGACCTTTACATGACAATACAATCTTGAGAACAATTAGTGGTTTGCAAGACAAGCCGAGTTCTTGCAAAACACTTTGTGTTTTAGTCCAGTTGCTAAAAGCATTGCACCATAGCCTGATCAAAAGTAAACAACCAACAAATTACCACAAGGCCAAGGTGCATCTATCCAGTTAAATTGTTTATTGCTCTAGAAATCAAAATTGTGGTCTTTTCAAAGATCAGTTGCTACATGGGTTCCCTGATTCAGTCCAGAACTGCTACACAGCCACAGCTTGGGCTTCCAAGGCAGCATTTTTGTAGAACGCAGTCAAGCTCGTGCGCGCAATCGGCTCTCCGAACAATGTTGCTGTCGACGACTTGAGAATCTTCACCTCAACAAAGTCACCAACCACTGGCTTACGCACTTCATCACCTTCAAATGTATGCGGTACAGGGACACTGGTCAACGAAACTCTGTGCCCTCTATCAGTTTTCCCCATCAGCTCGGTTTCTGGAGCCCTCTTGTTGGGTCCCTCAACAAGAACAAGTTGAACTGTGCCAACCTGTGAATCATAGTTCTTTTTGGTATTTTCACGGAACGTGTTGATCAATTCAGTGAGTCTTCTCTGCTTAACATCTTCGGGGACATCATCCGTGTAATTACGGTGAGCATGAGTCTTCTCTCTCATGCTATATGCAAACATGTAAGCCATATCAAATCCAACCTCCCTTAGAAGACTGAGAGTCTCAGCATGATCATCTTCTGTCTCTCCACAAAAGCCTGTAGTACATCAAAGACATACTTACCAAACTGACATATAATATTATCATTACTGCATGAAGGAAACATGTGCAGGTACCAGGAGAATCAAAGACAAATAACGATAAGAAAATTACATGCCACCACAGATGATGCAAGAAATGCAGTGTCTCAGACTCTCAAAGTTGACAAGGATATTAACCACATGGTAATACTAGTGTCATAACTTACAGATGAGAAGAAATCTCAATTAAATGGTATTCCTAGCACAAGAACTCCAACGTTCATGTACCTCTAACAGCTTTGTAGTGTCATGGTAAAAAAGAGAGCATCAAGTAGATGTAAAATTACTGTTGTATTCCAGATTATCACTTTGTACTAAGGCACTACATTTCAACTACTGACTGAAACTTTAAGAGAGAGAGCAATGGAGGATGTGGGTTCAATTTAGACAAACACTGAACACAGGTCCGTATAGAGAAAGGGAGGCAAAAGTTGATCATGGAAAGATATTGCTTACCACATATGAAATCACTGCTTAGCCCAACATCTGGAATGACATCACGAATTTTATGCACCAGCTCTAAGTATGCTTCTCGGGTATAACCCCTCCGCATTCTTTCAAGCACTGCTGTACTGCCTGTTTGTGCTGGCATGTGAATTAGTTTGCAGATATTATGCCTATCCCTCATCAAATATAGTAGCTCGTCTGGATAATCCTTGGGATGTGGAGAGGTAAACCTGAACCGCATCTCAGGGTATTCCAAAGATAACCGATCCAGGAGATCAGCAAAACGCAGCCCCATATTCTTCACCTTGCACATGCTGGAAAATCCTTCACTAAGTTGCCAGTTTTTTCCAGGCTCCAACTCTTCTACTTCAGAAGTGTCATTATAACTGTTTACATTCTGACCAAGAAGCATTACTTCCTTAACACCCGCTTTCCACAGCTCACCAACCTCTCGCACAATAGAAGATACTGGACGGGACCTTTCCCTACCTCTAGTGAAGGGAACAATGCAGAACGAGCACATATTATTGCAACCTCTCATAATAGACACAAATGCTGTTACCGAATTTTCAGAGATCCTTACAGGGGTGATATCAGCATAAGTCTCCTCAAGCGAAAGAAGTGTGTTCATACCCTTATGTCCATAATCGACTTCCTGGAGCAACCTGGGCAAATCCCTATAAGCATCAGGTCCACAAACAACATCAACCATCTTCTCAGAATCGAGTATTTTCTCCTTCAGTCGCTCTGCCATGCACCCAAGGACAGCAATCTTTGGAGGCCGCAGAGATTTTGATCTCCCTTCAGCAACATTAGTTTTCCATTGCCTTTTCAGAAACCAAAAGTAGTTGAGGCGCTGCCAGACTTTCTGCTCTGCATTGTCACGGATTGCACAGGTGTTGATAAATATTATCTCTGCACTCTCAGGGTCAGGCACAATTTCATCATAGCCTTCTTTTTTCATGATAGAAAGCACAATTTCCATGTCATTTACATTCATTTGGCACCCATAAGTCTCGTGGTAGATGCGTCCCTTGCTTAATGTTGTTGAATCAGACCCTAAACTAGACAAACACAATAAATAAAAAAAGCAAGGTTCAGTTTAATGCTGGTACCAACTGTTGCAGTAATCCAGAAATCAGAATTAGAAGCACCAATTAAGCGCTGGTAGCTGGAAAAAGGAAAGGGATTTTCAATAAAGAAAAACAATAGCGGTTTCAGCTATATCAAATTCAGTGCCAGAAGCCACCAAAATTATCTATGACCCTCAGAAAGTGGAAATGTGGAATAGATTGGAACTGATGAACAGTTTCTGTCAAGTTCCAATTAGTCTATGAAGCCTAAGTTAAACACCTGAGTCAAACTAAATATTTGCGAAGCGATCCAAGCTAAAGAATCAAACTACACCCACCATTTTAACAAGCAGTCAAGCACCACCACAGGATTCCTAACAACTCATCGCAAGATTCACAAACTGCCTATCTCTTTGTCACCAAGTCTCGTGAAAATTCCTAGTAATTCGCAATACCTGCTAAAGAACATGCCAATCAGGCTCTTAAATGTACCCAGTCATTTGGTTGCAGCTCCACCACCAGACTATACTATCTAGAATTTGAGCCTAAACACAGCCAGCATGAATTTGACTCACATGTTCAGAAACAACTGCGCCTCAATTCCAACTAAGACGACTCCAGTGTCCGAAACGCATCGCAAAGACAGCCAAAAGAATGCATTTTTACAACAATTTCAAAGTGACCAGCAAGGCAGAGGGCATTTGTTTGAATGGATGCAGATAGAGAGGAAACATACAGATACTTACTCGCTCTGGGTGTCGGTGACGGCCGTGGCGGCTGAGGCGGCGAGCGGACGCGCGAGGCGGCGAGGAGGCTGCGGCGACGGAACGCGCCGTGCGGCAGGGACGGCGGGAGGCCGGGTAGCGGGGGGAGCTGAGTAGGGCCGGAGTGAGGCGAGGAGGAGGAGGCGCGGGCGGTGGCCGCGGCCCAGGCGGAGCGCCGCGGCGGCGGTGAGGGGGGCGAGCGGCGCCGCCATCGCGTGCGGGTGTGGGCGGCGGTGTGGTGGAGGGAGATGAGGGGTGGCGAGAGCGGCGGCGTGCCAGGGGGTTTACTCGGATAACCGTTAGGTGAGCCGCTTTTCATCCCAACTTCGCGTTCGCGGCTGGCAAAGAAATCCCAAGGCGAGCCCCCCGGTGCAGCAGGAGACGCAATTCGACCTGACGCGGCGAGCCCTGTCGGCCGCCGTCCGGCCAGCAACCATGGAATCTAGGACGGGAAGATCAGATTCAGGTGAGTTCGGCAGCCACCTCGATTCGTTTCGCGTCCCTCACGGTGTAGCGCTCTCACGGTCTTGTGTGGCTGTCACGCAGGCAACATGTTCGACGAATTGCCTGTGAATCATGGAACCCGGCGGAGGCGGAGACGGTCCTCGACAGCGACGGACACTTCCGGTGAGAGTTTCTCGTACCCTGTAATTTTGCGTCGTCTTCGTTGTTTGCCGTGGTCTGAGGAGCGTGACAAGAAGTGGCTTGTGCATGCAGGTGAGGCGTTCGGCGGAAGATCGCGCAAGAGATCAACACTGGAGTTCGACGCGGGGGCATCATGGTGGGCGGGTCTTCATCCTGATATAATAGGGATCGTGCTCCGTTTTCTCCCGTGTCTTGCCGATCGCGCCAGCGTGCGGTCCGTGTGCCACAATTGGCGTTCTGGCGGCCGCAGCCACGTGCTGCCCCACCGCTGCCCCTGCTGGTGCGACCAATGTTCAAGTTCGCGAGCTTGTCCTCTAGGGGTTCGTTGAGTCTCCTACGCCGTGTCCCGATGCCTGCGGAGGTGGGAGCTGATCATGTCCGTTTTGTGGGCTCTTCTGATGGATGGCTTGTGGGCGTGACTCCCAGCAAGGATCGTAGTGAGTTTTACAGAGATGCTGATGAGGAGTGCTTCCTACTGAATGCTTTCTCCCATGCCGTGGTTCGTTTACCAAGACCTCGCACTTTACATTTCGATTTTTCTGGTTACTCCTGCAAGACTCTCCCTGTCATCAATGGCCGCCATCAGCTCTATTTCAGAGTCAATGACCAATGTATCATGTCGCTCCGCCAAGTGGTATTATCTGCATCACCTGAATCAGGATCCAAGTACGTAGTTGCCGCTTCCTCTTACAATATGGCTAATCAAAAGATTGCTCTCTGGCAGCCTGGGATGATGTCGTGGCATGTTTGCTTTGGTTTTGATATTCAAGGGCCAGTGGATCTTGCTTTCTACCAGGGGAAGCTCTATGTGCTCCGGAGGCCTTTTGCACTCCTTTACGTGTTTGAACTCGAGGAGGATGATCGTGGTGTCATTGTCTCACGTGTTGAGCATTGTGTGACTCAGCCGCTTCAGCCACACCCCATCGGGTACTCAAAGAGTTGTAACATGGTTGTGTGGCGTGGAAATCTGTTATTAATAATCAGATACTATGATAACTATACCATGCGTTCGGTTGTTAAAGTTGAGGTGTTTGCAGTAGACTTCAGTACAGATCCTAAAGGACTCATCAAGATTGACAACTTTGATGGCGACTGTATTTTTGTCGACTCAGGCGGCTGCAAGTCCTTCCCCGCCAATCTGCACGACGGAGTTGAAGGTGACCATACCTACTATGTTCCAGACTATTTCAGCCATTATGATAGCTTTGTGTACAGCATGAGAGATGGTAGGATGAGGCCTTTGGCTGCGAGGTTACTACTTCGCAATGTTGAAGAGGACAACCTTGATTTTCCAGTGTGGTTACTTCCTTCTGATGCTGTAGAGCAAATCTGATTGTACTGGAAAATTATGGCGTCTTATGACACCATGTTTACTAATTAGTAATTCCTTCAAACTTCCTGACTATATGGTAAGGGTATTGCAAATGACAGAGGAGATCAAATGAATTCTGCGATGCCCATGTCTCAGACATGCAACTGTTGAAGGGTCACATCTGATGGAGTTTCTTTTCTCATTTTCTGTTTTACGGTGCTGGAATTTGCGACATGTTTTTGTGACGTGATAGGTATGGTTGGGATATTTTAACAAGTAAATTCTTTGCACTGAATAGAACGCTCTTATTCAAACATTTAAATGTCAGGATTTTATCACAAACAATTAGTTATACTATATTTTCTTTTCTCGTATTGTCTCTTTCTGAAACATTCTGAAAATGGACCTTTGCAAAACATTTCTTTTTTGGACCTTCAGTTCTGTGGCTGTTATAAATTCCTTTTTTTTTTTTGAGGGCGGCTCTTATGAATGTCTTTGCACCAATCTTTGTGGTGCTGATGTTTGTAGCCCTGCCGCCTAAGTAGCAATTCTGTGTCAACTTCCCAATCACGACAATACAAATTCTCCCGCTCAATTTTCTTCTGCGTCACATAGCTATAGAAATGCCATCATATGTAAATTGGGGTTCGGGTTTCAGAAGCAAATCGCTTTCGAATTATAGTGAACAGGAAAATTGCTGAGTTAAGAGACTTGAGCAGTGGATGGAGATGGTCAGATGGCTTACCACACAAGACTATACAAAAAAGCATCTGCACTCTGCAGCAAAGATTGTAGGGCATAAGTCACCGTGTCAACTACCCACTCTCCCTTGTCACAAGGCTCAGGTTGATACATGGTATACATGTGAGGCTAGGCTATGGCATCACTTATGTGAAAAAGAACACGCCATTACAATTGTTGGTTGAAAAACACTGCAGCCATTTTTTGAACCATTGATAATTGTCAAAGAAAAATAATAAAAAAGTTGGAAGGCTATGTTTAAGCCAGCTTCTCTCAAACTACGGTCGCTATGACCCAATAAAAAGAGAATATCACATCCACTACTTTTATACCTAGAAAATACTAATATATACTACTATTAATTGGCTAAAGAATCGAGGCTTTGAGGTATCAACATCGTTCATTTTCATGCTTTTTAAACAAAATAGAATTGTGAAAATTATGCTTTGCTGCTATGAAACTTGCTGAAGAATCTGGCTTCATGGTGGAGGGGCACTCTGGTTCCTTTGATGCCCAGATGGCTGCTCCATCTTCAGGAGGTGATGGAGACCGGCGATAACGTGCTGCCTGCTGGTTGGTACTCCAGTCTTCGCTAAAGCTCTGCCATGCTTGTCCAGAAGCACAAAGCAAGGGACATATCTGATGTCATAATGCAGAAGCTGCAAATGAAAAAGGCAGAAGGTGCTGTTAGCATATTAAAATAGTCACAACATTGAGCACTTTCACTAGGAAAGAAAACAAGCAACTTCAATCATTGGATATCCAAACAAAATGAAGAAAACCAAGGGAGTTAGAAAGTTAACAAAACTACAAAAGAAAGATATAAAGCAAGAACCAAATATGCAAAATAACAGGACAAGCGAAATAAAATCTACTTATTCAAGGGTACCAAGGCTTTCACATGCTATTATTGGTTTAGAAATGATTAATCACGCAGAAATCGTCATGCCCGTTAATATGGCGCATCAAAGGGTAGCTAGGGGACCAGAGATATATACAACAGCTGAAATCGTAAAGTAACTGAGCACCTTCACAATATTCACTTCTTTCGACTAACCGCAGGATATTTTGTGAATTTCAGTCAAATAATAGCTATTATCCAAGCCTAAGAGGCTGTCTGTGTTCTTTGTTTGGAAAGTCAACAAAACAGTTCTCAACTCAAATTCAACCAAAAACGATAATTAAATGAAAATTTTGTTAATTCCTTGAGAACTAATAGTTGTTATGATTTCTCTAGCTATGTAGAAAGAGCACTTTCAGTTTTCACAATGAAGTTTGGGGCATTATGATCTCTCTATGCAGACACACACAAAAGGTGGCAGCAGAAGAGTAAAGTCTAGCAACCTATAAAGTCCAAGAGACTTTCAATTTCAGTTTTCACGGCATGATTATGCTATTATTTATATGATTTTATTTTTCAATCAAGCATAAAAGGATAATAGAAACAGAGAAGCTTGTGCCAGGGGCAATGATGAATTAGTCTTGGTAGTTCTGGTAGTGTTTTATTTACTACAAGGTGCTACCAGTTCAACTGTTCAAGTGTCACAGACCCTCATGTTGAGGAGGCCCTATAATACATAGTACATACACCTATCAATAATACAAAGTTAAGCAGCAGTGCTCCATATTTGGGAAAACAATAGAGAAGGCTGGTTATTGCGGCAACCTAACCTACAGAGTAAAGTCTAGCTATTTCATCCAAATGGGAAAAATTGATAATTTCATATTTAACAATATCTCGAAAAGGAACAGAGATACAATGAACTATAAGTTACTTTTGCAGTTCATACCCAAAATCACACTAGTCCATGTTTCAAATGACTACAAGAATAGCCCTCAAGTAAAGCTATCTTGAGTTGTGCACTCTTGTTCTTCTGAAAAATAGCCCAACATGTTGATCTACTTAAGATAGTAATTAGTTATTGTAAATGTACATCTTACCCACACTTTCTTTCTTCACATGGGTTAATTGATGCTGCATCGGTGAAAAAAAATGGTGTGTTTGAGCAGGAAGAAGACATCACACTATAAGGCATAGTTGTAACTCAATACTCCAGAGCACCATGTATACTAACTTCAACGAAGTACTCCTTCTACCCATCTCCAATCTTCACCAAGTCACAATGATTTTTTGAACGAATGGCCATCGCCACCGTATGCTACCATTAAAGTACAGCTATCAGTTCAGATACCATATTATCTTGGCCACTATGGATGGTAGAACGTGACTAGAGGAGGGATAGCCATATCTATGTTACAAAGCTCTTAAATTTTTAACTGTTCTAAGTAATGACACGAAAATCCTCACAATGCCTACGCCCATGAACCAAACCAAACTTGGGACTTTGTCATGGTATACTATGGTTGTGGTGTGGGATTTCATTGGCCCTAAACTAGTGGAGTCAAATAACTTATTTGGTCCAAATGGTGCAGTGACCTATCTGTATTTATTTAACCGTTACTGCTATTGATAATCGGTAAATAGAACCCAATTATCTCGTGAAAGGTTATTCTTTTTACCATACAACCTGATATATTCTAGCTTCTACAAATTAAAACAAATTACATCAATTCAAGCACAAAGACAATTGTAACACTACTAATCCAATGAAATTAACAAGTCAAGGATTCTCCGCCGTAGGTTACAAAACAACAAATCTGTTGAATTGGTTTGAAGCAATTTGCAAAAGGATAAGAAGAGGTGCCTCACCTCAGGACCGGCACCTTCCTCGAGCTCCGCCACGAGGCCCTGCAGCGACGCGCACAGGCGGCACCGCGGCGAGTAGAACTCCAGCACCGTCGCGGGCCTCCCGCTCGCGAGCGCCGCCGCCAGGGCCCGCTGCTCCACTTCCCCGCGGTCCGCCTCCACCGTTGCTACGCCGGACTGCCGCCTCCGTCCCCTTACTCCGCCTCCGTAGCTGGCAGAGGCGGGGGAAGGGAGGTCGCCGGCGATGAGGAGCCCCTGCGCGAGGGTGCGGATGGATTTGAAGAGCCAGGGGAGCTCGAGGTCGCCGCAGGGACTGGGGCTTCGGCTGGGGCCTGACTGTGGGTTAGGACTCCACGGCCATTTGAAGCAGACGAGTGGATGGGGCTTCGCGGCCGCGCCCATCTCCAGTGGGTGGCCGCCGACGAGGGGGGAGGCGTGAGCCGCAGGTGCGAACGAAATTTTGTTGCGGAGCCTTGTGCTTTTTTTTTTTTCTTTTTTGAGGAAATGGGAGCCTTGTGCTGGGAGATGTCGCTGCTAGTGGGCCTCCTAAGCGGAATGAATCGGGCCCAGATGTCAGAAACAGGCCGAGTTCGCCCAAGCCCAACGTGTGACCGGAATGGACTTGTCCCCCGGAATACTAGGGGGAATTTGAGGATTTGGGTTTGCTCAAAAAAAGAAAAAAAAATTGAGGATTTGGGTCTTTTTCGAATGGACTCCACTCTCACATACTTACTTCCGGGTGGCTTCGTTGATTTAGTTCCAAGCCATGAGCAAATTTTGTTAAAATAGATCTAGCGGTGTATACCGAGTATACCTCCAATATTCCTCTAAAAATATACCGAGTGTATACTTTTAATATGCGTTGATTCTAGCGGTGATGTTATTAGATGCTCTTAACAAGTCTTAAAGGCAGCTTCAAATGGTCCATCATAACTAAGATACCCTATCCAATCCATACATAATTCTTTTTCCTTCACTTTGCTAAATGCGGTGTGACTAGGTTTTCATGTTATTAGTGACTATTAGATGAAATTAAATGACGTGATATTTGGCTAAATGGTAACCATGCTACGGTGAAGCATCCCGTGCAATGTTGGGGATAAGATGATAGCCACAGCTGTCGGGCAAAGTTCAGAATAGCGCATGCAAAACCTATGTCAAACTTGCAGGTGGTAGGCTGAAACAAAAATTTTTGCAGGTTGGCTTTTGAAACCCACTTAAGATGTAGTGGATATTTGCAGAGATTCCTCTAATACTAATTTGTATGCCAGTAGAGTCTCTGCAAATTCCTCAATCTTAAACATGAAAGGAGAACGATAACTAATAAGGGAGGGGATAAAATCGTAGTTAACTGAAATTTAGTTCGTCTGTGGAGATGTTTACTTGCATTGCGTGTGACAACGGTTGTGGACGCCTTCTAAGCGCATCAAACATATAAACTTTTATTTTTTTAAAGCAGGGCCCTTTGCTGCTGAAAATTTTCTTTACCGTGTGGTGCCTCTGCAGCACCACCCTAGTCGTACCTAGCTTCATCGGTGGCGCATAACACACACACGCGCACACACACACAGAGGTGAGTCATAGTGTCCTGCTGGGACTTGGAGATACTGTTGAATGAAAAAACATGAATAAGCCGTGCACATTCGTATGGTCTGTGTGACATCCCGTGTCACTAGAATCCCTGCTAATGCTCATGGCCAAACTGAACTGAACACAAAACTGATTCAAATTCAAATTCGAAATCATTTGTTCAAACAAGTGTCAAACCTAGGCTTGAGAAGGAAGTCAACATTTTCTGTAACAACTTGAACCCAATGAGAATTTTGGAGAATTTTCCAGAATTTTTCCAATTCGGGAAGGGCCTCTAAAAATTCAGTAAACTCCGTGCAAATCTTGCTGTTCCTTGATTTTTAATTCAAAATCCAAAGCTCAAAACTGCATTAACCCAAAAAGTAAGTTGTAGCTGGTGCCTGTATCTTGGTCTCTAGACTTTTTCATAATTTTTGGAGTGGATTTAAATTCGGGAAAATGCGAAAACCGGCCGGGCCCACCTGTCAGCCTCCTCTCTCTCACTGCGCGCGTCGTAACTCTTCCTCCACGTCGCCACCGGCCACCGGAGCCACGCCGCGCGCTCCCGACCGTAAGAACCCAGCTGCCCCGCTCCTCTCCCGGTCGCCGCTCCACTTTTTCCTCGTTCCCCGGCCCCAAACCCTAGCC
>LAPY01000893.1:130285-143595 GCA_000970635.1 Eragrostis tef | reverse complement strand
CGTGGCGAGGAACGCCGCCGCTCACACGCCTCTCCCCGCTGCGCCGCCAGGCCCACCACTGCACCCGGCGCCGGCATCGCGCGCACACCAGCCACCCGTGCCGCCATTGCCACCGTGCACGACTGCACAAGCTCGCGTCGCTCTGCTACTTTACAAACTAAACCGCCAACACCAGAAGATGCGCGAGGGATCCATCTAGCTCGTCCAGGCTTCCTTTCCTCGTATCCCGGGGTTGAGCTCGTGATCGACGTCGTTGTCTCGCCATGGCCGCCGGTTGAACTCCGTCCACATCGCCGTCGATTTCTTCCACTTAGGTGAGTTTTCCGTCGATTAATCGCGCCCTCAGCTGCTAAACATGCTCGCGCACCTCTTTAACATGGTCTTGTCCCGCATAGACAGCCTAGTTCGCCGGAACACGCCTTCTTCTCCGACGCCGTCCGTCGGGCCGCACCACCTCCACATCGATCCCCTACTCCCGCTGCTCCCCGACGACGAATAGCTCAACCGTGAGGTTCCTCCAGCCGTCGCGAAGCTTGTGCTCGCGCTAGTAGGCTCGCGATGCTCGTCCCCGCTCCCGACTCGCTGCTCGCCCCCGCGCGTCAGCTTGCCTTGACCACGCCGCAGCTCCTCCTGGCTTCGCTCCGCACCTCCCAGCCCCTCGCACCACGCGCCGCAGCTCGGCACGGCCACCTTGCCGCGTCGCGGCTCCGCGAGCTCGCCCTGCCGCTTGACGAGATTAACGGCGCAGCTCGCACACAGGCTCGCGCAAAGGGCCGGGTACGCGGGAGGGAGACGGGTTACTCACGCCGTGCAAATGGGACGAGATGGTTCGGCCGAATTGGAGAAACGAGCTCGTCCCGCATCTAGCGGGAATATTCCTAGAAGGACCATTCCATTCTTTGTGATCCCAGAAACAAACACCCCTAAAATTGGAACCATTTCATCCCAGAACGAACCGGGCAGAACAATTTCATCTAGGTCCTTCAAAGCAATCCAGCAGCCGACCAGCTCAGCTGATCTACTAATCGCACACCATTAACCCCTCACAGTTCCCCGTAATTAACACCCGCCCCGCACTTACCAGGAGAGAGAGTGAGAGGCGACTCCACTCGTTTCTTCTCTCTCCCGAGGCTCTCTCCTCTCCCTTTCCTCTGGCTCTGGTCTCTGGTCATCGCCCCCGACTCCCCGCTCTGACTTCGTCACCAGCCGCCTCATCCGCCCGCGCCGCCGCCTCCCGACATCTCTTCCGCCTCCGCACCGCCGCCATCTCCTGATCGACAGTCGAATCGCCCGGAACCGTGGGCGTTGAGAGGTGGGATTTTATGGCAGCGCGTCTGAGCTTGATTTAGTTTCTAGAGGTAGCTTGAGTTTGGGATTTGGTCGTAGTTGAGCCGTTTTGTAGTATCTGATTTGTCTTCTGATGTTTGATTTGGATTTTAAGCTGCTCGACCGACGAATGATGACCTGATTTTGTCTTTTTATTTTTTTTTCTTTGGTGGTGGGAGGCGCTTGACTATTCGTTGTAATAAGGATTACAGCAGGTTTCATAATGGTTTGCATGATTTCCCGTGGATTTGGGGGTGAGGCTTGATGAACCCCCTTTGTTTCGATTCATGGGCTTCTGAGCATTTTGGGTGCTGAAGTTCCCCGTTTCAACTCGTTTGAGATGGACTGCTTCCGTTGTTCGACTTGTATTTTACGTCATCCAACATTGAGAATAGGTTTTCTGCCAGCGCAAGTTCAATCGTTTTGCTTTGCAGTTTCTTCTAGCACCCTAGGAAGTTCTTATTTCTGATGGATTCTTCATGTGCAGGCTATCGCCTTTCCTGGAAACCTTGTGAGGAATAGATCAGGGAGGACAGGTGAAGAGGCAGTAAAGGGAGAGCGCTTGATTGTTGCGCAATGGTCGAAGGCCCCAATTTCGCCGGCATGATTGGCGCTATTGGGGGTCACGACAATGGTGGGAATTTTTGCGACATGGCGTACTACCGGAAGCTTGGCGAGGGCTCAAACATGTCGGTCGATAGCATGAACAGCATGCAGACCAGCACACATGGTGGCTCCATTGCAATGTCTGTGGACAACAGCAGTGTAGGGTCGTGTGACTCACATACTAGGATGCTCAATCATCCTGGCCTAAAGGGACCTGTTAGAGCTGATTACTTGGTCGGTGGGCACAGTGTTTTCCGTCATGGGCGGGTGTCTCATGCCCTGAGTGATGATGCGCTAGCGCAGGCGCTGATGGACCCAAGGTACCCAACTGAGACACTCAAGAACTACGAGGAGTGGACAATTGATCTGGCTAAGCTCCACATGGGAATGCCCTTTGCACAGGGTGCCTTTGGAAAGCTCTACAGGGGTACTTACAACGGTGAAGATGTTGCCATTAAGCTTCTGGAGAGACCAGAGGCTGATCCAGAGAGAGCAGGATTAATGGAGCAGCAGTTTGTGCAGGAAGTTATGATGCTTGCAACCTTAAGGCACCCGAATATAGTTAAATTTATTGGAGCATGCAGAAAGCCGATGGTTTGGTGCATTGTCACAGAGTATGCAAAGGGTGGATCAGTTAGGCAATTTCTGACAAAAAGGCAGAACAGATCGGTTCCGCTAAAATTGGCGGTGAAGCAAGCATTGGATGTTGCAAGGGGAATGGCTTATGTTCATGGTCTTGGGTTCATTCATAGGGATCTCAAATCAGACAACCTCTTGATTGCTGGTGATAAGTCGATCAAGATTGCAGACTTTGGAGTAGCACGGATTGAAGTAAAGACCGAGGGGATGACACCTGAAACAGGAACATACCGTTGGATGGCTCCGTAAGTTCCACAAACCTACCTGATATATGCTACTTGCAGTGCTTGTTTAGCCACTTTATATTTTATTGTACTTAGGAGATCTTTGTTTTTTTATTGAACACCAGAATTGATCAAGCTAATGGAAGTATGGATTCAATATTTTTGTTCTGGACATTTGAACTTTGATGGGGTTTGGTCATATAATGCTATCCAGGAACATTTTTTACTGACAACTTTGCAGCTCTTTTTGGCTTTATTTACTTGTTAAGGCTGCATTGGCATAGACCTGTTTGGATATTTGATAGAAGCCTTGTTCTAAGAATATTTAGGATTTTATTCTGTAGCTGTATCTAGCTATACTAAGGCATAAACTGAAAGCTATGCTACACCGGCATCTTACATTTTTTTAAATAATAACTATTGGGTTATCAGACTTCATATACTACAAGATCGGAGAAGAAAAATGCTCTGAAAACACAACCTGCTAGTCTGCTTGGACCTTGGATGCTCTTGGGTCCCAAGAAGGGAATACCAGTTACCACCTCGCTATCTTGAGAATATAATGTTGATACTTAAATTATGTTAACTACTTATTTTGGTCATCATTCAAAATCACAATCCATCTTTCTTGAGCTTTGCAGTAACTGAACATGTAATACAAATTATCACCGTGTTGAGAACATTATAGCTTTTTGGGGAATGGGGCCGGATAATCTAAACTAACTTGGCTTGCAACAAAATTTGGTTTATTTTCATGTTTAGTTAATAGTCATCTGCATTTTCCTGCAGACTCCTGACATTTAGATTGTTCCACTTTTGAGAATTGCTATTTAACTGAATGATGTAGCTTTTTCTAACTTTTGCGTAAGATCTGATGTTTTCAACGCACAAGTCACATATAATGTTCCATGTAAAAGGAAGACTGCTAGGAAAGTTAAACAGTTTAAGCGATGATGAACATAGTCCAAGCTGAGTGCTATTTCATCTTGAATGTCCATGGCTTCTGGCAGGCTACATACCCATCTGCTTATTGATTGTATTCTATTTTCTATTATATGAACTTAAGATTATTTCTAACATTGTCCTAACAAGCTGACTAAAAATGTGATAATTTATTTTTTTCTTGTAGAGAGATGATTCAGCACAGGCCATATGACCAGAAAGTCGATGTCTACAGCTTTGGCATTGTGCTGTGGGAGCTCATAACTGGCATGCTCCCTTTCGCCAACATGACAGCAGTACAAGCCGCTTTTGCCGTGGTGAACAAGGGTGTACGACCAACCCTACCTCAAGATTGCCTGCCCACCCTCGGCGAGATTATGACGAGGTGCTGGGATCCAAATCCTGACGTCCGACCGCCATTTACTGAAGTTGTCAGGATGCTGGAGCATGCTGAGATGGAGATCCTGAGCACTGTCCGCAAGGCCCGGTTTCGGTGTTGCATCTCCCAGCCAATGACTACAGACTGAATCAGACAAAAGGAGAGCGGACAAGAATTTCGTGAAAGCATAATTGAGTGCATTTATCATATGTCAAGACTGCTCAGCTGAAGTAGGTCCACCTGAGTGTATTTCAGTGTGTATACACTCAGGTGTAAGCTTGTTGCGTTTCAAATACTCTCCTTAGAATATACCTAGTTCGTGTTTTCAGACTCTTGAGATGTTTTAGGGCTAGCCTATGTCCCTTTGTCAAAACATCATGCAGGGTTCATATTCTTGTCACAGCCTTGTGCCCCTGTTGCTTTGCTCATGTGTCATAACCCTCCAGCTGGAATATTGTTGCTTCAAGTATATATCATGTATAATTTCCTGGCATGGCTTTTTTCCAGTGTCACTAGTTCTAATAGTGGTTCTGTTTCAGCTAATCTGCAGAATCAGCTGCTGGATAATGCTAGAATCAGCAATGTGCCGCTGAAATAATATTATAACATAACATAAGATTGATTTTGGCAGTTATCTTTTCCCTTTCTTTTTTGAGGAAGTGTCTTAGTGTTTGCAGCATTGGCCGTCGCTGGGGAAAGACAATGGATTGTCTAATGGTGAGTAACAGTCATTCAACTGCAGCTGTACAAAGCATGTATACGCAGCCCTCCCTTACGATTAAACCACTAAGAGAAGAAATTAGATGAAACAGAGAAAAAGAAAGGAATGTCCTAGCTATTATAGCCTGCCTAATCGGAGAATAAACACTGCTTTCATCTCTAGCCTATCATTCTGTACCACAGAAGCAGCAGGTCTGATTTTTCGCATACTCCTTTTACCTTCTCGCCTCCACGAAATATCCTAGTATCACACAGGACCCAGCTGGTGCTCCGAATGATGGAAGGAGAGAGCAATCAATCAATTTCCTTTGAAAGTATTCCCGCTTCCTCTGTTCTTGGCGTGTCTTCTTCAGTCTTCGTTTCCTCTGTTCTTGGCGTGTCTTCAGTCTTCACAGGAGCAGCTGAAGCACTCCCAACAGACACGGTATGGTCAACCATTAATCTGTTTTCATTACCCTTGGCTTCTTCGAGCTGGACGTCCTGTGAAAAGGTGGCCGAGATATGGGTCACAAGGTCGACTGGTGCACTAGCCTCCACCATCTCCTGGGACTTTGCATCAGGACACTGCAACTTCTGCATCCTGTTGTCCAGCATAGCTTTCTCTCGTTGCTCATAAAAGTCGAAATCTTCAAGGATGGTGGTTTCGGCTTCATGGTTCTTGAAGATGGCTAGGATCTGGAGACCCTGCTCCAGTTTCACCTGCAGGTTAGTTTGTCAAGTTAATGAAAATAGTGTTCTAAAAAGCCCATCACTAGACAAAGACAAATAGTGCCCAGCTAAAGGCAGAAACAAATGTAATTACACGCAAAAATGTAAAACAGTTAACGTTAAAATAGTGACCATGCACATTAGTTTTACCTCCTGTGTATCCTTGCTGTTTGTCACAGGTTTGTTCTCGTTGTTCTCCAGGATGATGTGCCGAACAATGTTGTTTGGGACATCCTTGACGATGTGCCATTTGACAGGGAATTGACCACTCCATCTGTTATGCTGCCAATAATCAACACTCTTGTAGAAATCAACTGGTCCAATCATCTCAGCTACACCGCAGAACTGACCACTGCCATTTACCTGTATAAAAGGTCATATAGTCATATGTTAACTTCATCTGTGCACAAAGATTAAAACATAAAATCGAAATCATATGTTAGCTGGTACTGGTAGGCCAAAAAAAGAAGTACAAGTTTTTCTCTAAACATGAATACAAACGAGAAAAATGACTTAACCGTGACGGGAGTAATCATACCGAAAAAAACAAGAAAATGGGACAATGGTCTCCTGTCTTTTTTGCCTCGCGATAAGCAGCATTTAACTTTCTGTTTCCCATGGCCGTACTGGCCCAAACATTATACTTTATGCACTTGTGTACATGATCTTCAGTGTAGGACTTTATTTCAAAAAATTTGGCATCCTTGTACTCAGTGACAAATTCAGGGTGATTGTACTGCTCAGAATCAACTATTGTTTTCTTATTATTTCCCTGAGCTGAAGAGCTCTCCTCTTCTTTCTTTGTCCTGGTAGTCCTTGGGCCTCGGTTTAGCTCATTCAGAAAGTCGGGAGAACCCTTCTCATGTTTGAATTTGCTGAATCTGTTTTTAGCAGCACCCCACCTTGGTGTAGCACCTCCATATTTTCCAACTTGCTGGAGTGCCTTGTATGATCTAGAGCCGTACATGGATTCCTGATCCTGCAGGAACACACGCCATACTAACACGGTCAGTGTAGTAATTGCATAGTAATAGAACTAACTTTCAGAATTGATGTGATTATAGAACCAGAGCATAAAAGATTGTATAATAAAGTAATAAAATGCTGAACGGCATACCATTTCAAAAGTCAGCGGCATGTTTCCTTGCCAAACATATCCTTGATTATCACTCGATTGAATCGGAGCTGCAGCAAATTGACAGGATCAGTACAAAAATGGAATGGCCAAGTCTAACCCACACTTTGCTGCATGTTGTTTTCAATGATGATTGAAAGCCCATAAAAACTTGTAGATAATTCATAGGTTTAGAAAATTTCATAAAGTGTCATTCAACTGAAAGATGTCCCTTCATGAAATAAAAAACGCAGTTTTATAAACCAGTTTAACTAGTGTCAGTTTTCTCTGCCAGTTAAGATCTGTAATATTCTAACTAGCTTCGATGTAATTATTGTAACTTCAGAGGTTATATAGCATTAATCTGGGTGCCACATTCGGAGTCAATTTTAGAGTAAACGAGGATATGCGAAGTTGGTACAAATCGAAATTTCATATAAACCATGAGGAGCCACAGATTAACTAAAGAAAATCTTACCACCTTCGAATGGACCAAAAGGCTGATAGAAGCCAGGAGCTGGTGGGTAGAAAAGTTCGTCCGACTCCGGAACGTAATAGCAGTGCATATGATCAAACTGCAGCATTCCAGTTGAAGAATTCGAATATCCAATGCTTGGAAAAGCAGGCGGTTGGCAGTAAGGGCTTGAGAAGGGGTAGTGTAAATAAAAGTAAGGCTGGCTGTTTCCAACGGTTGGGGGAGGCGAATAAGCTCCATAGATCATCTGTAAATTTTTCGCTCCAGGAGATAACATAAGTAACAAGTCTTGCCGTAAAATCTCTTTTTAGTCAAGCAGGATCACGAGACGTCGAGAAATGGGGAAAGCTCAGCAGTCCTAATAGGAAGTCAAGCAGGATCATGAGACTTACAGGGGATGCAGCGCCAAGTCCCTCCACATTCACAAAATGTGGATACTCCTCCCATTGATCCAAAGGACTCCAGTACCCTGTAGAAGAAAGCAAAATATTGATCCAAAATATTAGATGAAAGTGAGAAAATCCAGAACAGGACACTATGCTACCTCACAATATAAGAAAATAACAATGGGGCAATATCAATTGACTAGATTTTCTACCCTACCCATGGCACAGGAGAAATAAGGACATGTATTTTCTTTAAAAGAAAAGGGATGAAGCAATGAATCAGTCCTAATAAAATAATTAGCAAACATAACGTAGGGAAAAAGGCATACATGAAGCTGATAAAATTCAATTTAGATGTGGATAGGGATAGTAATACTAGTTTCCATTTTCATCCATGATATGCAGTATCTTCAGTGCATGCTTTATGTGGAGCAACAATATATTGGTGGGTGTGAGATTTAACACAGAAGCGAAAGTATGATCTACCTCCAGAAAAGAATGTTTGTGGCTGAGAGGAGTGCACATTGGGCTGGTAGCCGAACCATCTTTGTTCTAAACCTTCATCCATAAAGGTAGCGTCTTCTTGAGTACCTTTTTTTGATTTTAAGGAGCTTGCACCCTGCACAACAGCAGTGTATATATTTTGATCTTTTCTAGAAACAAACTGACAAAAGAGCAAACCTCTGTTAGCAACACGTCAAGTTTAGCCAAGAGAAGACAGTGAAATAAAGCTGAAAGAGTATTACAACAGTGCAACTATAACGACCTGCTCTTTGCCATCTACACTCTTGGAGGAATCTTCCTCGACAGCAGTCTGTGATTCCGGTGGCACCATATGATCTAATAAACGAGCAAGTCCAGCAAAGTAGTATCAGTTGCATTTTGATGGCAGATAGTACGGCTCACAAAAAAGGGATTGTATGGTATATGCTGTGCAGGCCAACCAACTACCCAACTGCCATATACGACCGTAAATTTACAGAGTAATGTTACAAAATGTCAATGCAAAGAACAAGGAAAAACTCTTGTCAAAAAGGACATTCGTATTCACAGCTTTTGTGACAAAACTTGCAGAAATGCCATGCCATCGGAAATTCTTCAGATAAGACTGAAGAACACTGAACAGAACAAAGAATTCATCATAAAGCACCCTCTACACTAGAAATTTCTACATTTAAACTGTTTGCTGAAACATAATTGCATTTCGAGCCTTCGAGGCAACTGGAGGACACATGAACTTCAGCTCCTAGCAAGCTGATCAGGGGCGGGCCATATGAGCATAGGGGAATTCAGTTGAACCCTTCAAAAACTTCTGGAAAATAAGATGCTGCTGGCCTGCTGCTAGTAATCACGCAGCACGAAGCAAACGCATCCACGACCAATTAAACAAAATCAGGTCGTGCATCCCATAAAGTATAACATTTGGAGCTCAACTGAGGACTGCACGCAAAGAAAAGGTTCCACTGGTGGCAAGCAAGCAAGGGTTTACTTACCGGCAAAAGAAGTCGATCCAGATGAATTTCCCCTCAACTTCAGGTGCGGAAGAGGAAGAATGGCACGCTTGCGAAGGAAGCAAGAGAGGGCCAAGGAGCAGCTGCGGCGGAGAGCGCCCGGCACGGAGGTCAGTGGCGCGGCGGGGAGCAGAGGAATGAGGGCGACTCGGTTTGTGAATTGTGAGTGGAATGTGAACTCGTTTTGGGTGAACAGGGTATAAAAGGGCGTCAAGCAGGACAATTTTGGGTAAGTAAATAAGTTCCATTTTTATTTATTTTGTTATTCTTGTCCCTAGACTATTCATGTCGTATAACTTCCAGACTCGCCTTAAAAATCAGATAAAAAACAAAACATACACCATTTAGGCTTAGCTCCTGTGAGTTAAATGTGGTTTTGACCAAGTTTGACCTACATTGTTTGGGAGATTGCAAATGAACATGTGGGCCCATCTTCAATAAAAATAGAAAAAAGTGCTAATCAGGGAATAAATGTCTGCTTCAGTGACAAGTGGCTCAGCATATTCATGGATTTGTTCCAACATGGCAACGCCAACTCGGTCAATACCATCTTCAGTTTTTACGAGTGTTCAGTTTGGATGATGAAAACAATTTAGGGCGCGTTGGGCGCGCGGGTTTAGACCCCTCTAAATTTTAGCATTAAAGAGAATCTTGTTATTTAAAAGTATTAAATAGATCTAAAGACAAAACCTTTTTACAGATGCAGTCCTGTACAGATGGGTACATCTTTGCTAGACGAATCTAATGAGCCTAATTAAGCTATACTAGCCCGTCAACCCGTGCGTTTGCACGGGCTTACAATCTTTAATTGATTTCAGGTCATGAATTTTCTAATTCTCCTGATGCAATAAATACATTTATATATCAGGTGAAAACATCGACAATACGCATTGTTGTCATCTATATCAAACATTAGTGAAGTGAGAAAGGAGGCTACATTATTTGACTTAGCTTTTAATCCATAATAATTGGTCGTTGGGTTTGTTATCAAAATAACAATAGTTTCTTTATGGTTTTGGTCTTCCACACAGTATAATCATTCAATGCATGAAAGGACCTTTATTTCATTATCTGATTTCATCCAATATTAACTCAGAAATATGATTTCATGATTAGTTCTAGGTAGAAATATGATTTGATTGGAGATCTCAAAATTAAATTGGGTTCACTGAACAATACATATCTTTTTTTCCAATGAGTCAATTTACGTTAACTTCTTATTTACTTTTGCAACTCGATCACAACTCCTGATTATTACCTCTTGAAAGTTACTTGATCAGAACAATTGTTCTACATACATACATACATACATACATACATACATACATACATACATACATACATACATACATACATACATACATACATACATACATACATACATACATACATACATACATACATACATACATACATACATACATACATACATACATACATACATACATACATACATACATACATACATACATACATACATACATACATACATACATACATACATACATACATACATACATACATACATACATACATACATACATACATACATACATACATACATACATACATACATACATACATACATACATACATACATACATACATACATACATACATACATACATACATACATACATACATACATACATACATACATACATACATACATACATACATACATACATACATACATACATACATACATACATACATACATACATACATACATACATACATACATACATACATACATACATACATACATACATACATACATACATACATACATACATACATACATACATACATACATACATACATACATACATACATACATACATACATACATACATACATACATACATACATACATACATACATACATACATACATACATACATACATACATACATACATACATACATACATACATACATACATACATACATACATACATACATACATACATACATACATACATACATACATACATACATACATACATACATACATACATACATACATACATACATACATACATACATACATACATACATACATACATACATACATACATACATACATACATACATACATACATACATACATACATACATACATACATACATACATACATACATACATACATACATACATACATACATACATACATACATACATACATACATACATACATACATACATACATACATACATACATACATACATACATACATACATACATACATACATACATACATACATACATACATACATACATACATACATACATACATACATACATACATACATACATACATACATACATACATACATACATACATACATACATACATACATACATACATACATACATACATACATACATACATACATACATACATACATACATACATACATACATACATACATACATACATACATACATACATACATACATACATACATACATACATACATACATACATACATACATACATACATACATACATACATACATACATACATACATACATACATACATACATACATACATACATACATACATACATACATACATACATACATACATACATACATACATACATACATACATACATACATACATACATACATACATACATACATACATACATACATACATACATACATACATACATACATACATACATACATACATACATACATACATACATACATACATACATACATACATACATACATACATACATACATACATACATACATACATACATACCATTATGTAACATGAACATCAAGAATCAAACAGAACAAACAATCGATTCTTATCGCAACTCATCAGTGCACACAGGCTAGCAAATTTAAACATAGACCATCAACAATTTTTTGTGAATTATTTAAATTTTATATGATTTTATATAGAAAGAGAAGCAATTCACATACATTATATTTTTACAATGCTGTTATAATCAATAGATTTCAACTGTTTATTAGATTAGTAAATACGCAACTGCCACCATGATTTGACCCACTGATGTCCTTACTGTAAAAGAATTTAATAGTCAGTAGGTGTTCATAGACGCAAGTGTGTGGTATTCGTGTTTTGATATGTATGTGCATCTACACAATATTTCTGAAAAGAAATAGTGTAGCTGTTTGCAGCAAAAAAAAAGACATAATTCTTTTTTCTAATACAATTGTACTTTGATACATATGCTTGTAGAGAAGAAAATTTGTATGAAATATATAAATTTGACCTTGTCTATAAAAATATTTTTAGGTAAGATTTTTTATTTTTCAGAAGATTTAAGACCTATATCATTTTCTCACTTCAGAAGTTGGAGTTCATTACAAATAGAATTGATTCATATCCTCCTATGTTTACTTTCTTTTTGTCTACTGTACTTCATCCTATTCTTTCAATACATTACAGATTTAATCTACATTCAACTTTGGAAGAACCCACCTCTATGTATGTACTAATCAACATAAAAGAAGGAAGCCATACCTGGTGTCTCTTTACGATGGGTGTCCAAGAGCCACCTGCTCAAAGTTTACTAGTGATGCTACAGTAACCATCGTCTAATCACGGCTTAACTACCCTTATTAGATTCGTCTCGCGATTTAGACCGGGGGTTCTGCCAGTTAGTTTTATAATTAAACTTTTTAAAAACAAATTTTTTTTGTTTAGACCCCTCTAAATTTTAGAGGGGATGACGCCGAACACGCCCTTAGTTTTTGCCAAATATCCATCACTCCATCATAATGAATTACTAAGTGACCTTTTGTGATTGCAACGAATGTCTTAAGTTGGCATGGTTCAAGCGTTCGAATTATCCATGTGCTACTGTTCCCATTGTCATTGTTCTATCGGATGATTTGCGAAGAAAATATCCTGAGGACGGCAAGGGTTGCAACGGGGGGACAGGGATCTCATGCAGGCCATGTGAAACTCCCGGAGCAAGGTCGACGTCGACCTGCGAAAACCGTGATATGTACATACAGTCGTCTATGGATGGACCGCACCCTTGCTCGGTCATGCCGTCGCTTTCGCCTTCCTTTGTTAAACCGTATTCACACAATGATGGTGTTGGAGACCCCCATTCTTGAGAAGAAAGCTTTGGAGGAGGATAAATCGGTCTGTAGATGGGGCGGGCGAAAATACCGAGCGAACCGTTACCCAGCAGATTGGCGACTCCTTCGGCGTCTGACCCGTCGCCGGGCGCCGCCCCGGCGACGACGACCCTCCCCGCCGCCTCCAGCCATGAAATCGC
>LAPY01000893.1:43236-54876 GCA_000970635.1 Eragrostis tef | reverse complement strand
TCAATCTAGAGGATTTGCTGGCTTAGTCTTCGAAGATACTCATAGGGGTAGGGTTTGCGTATGTGTGTTCATATGGGTGAGTGTGTGTGCGTTGTGAGTGTCTGAGTTGTACTGTGTAATTCGCAAAAAAAAAACAGCGTCTGTCCATTTCTATGCTCAGGAGCTTACACACATATTGTAGCAATATATGTTGTCTTCCTATAAGATAATGTGTTGGGGTGTAATATATCAAATAATTTTGATTGTTGAAGCTCATGTGCCTTATGTTTTAAGTTACATTAGCGAAATCACTCAGCAATGTTCCCTTTGTTCTTTTTTGACCCCCCCTTTCATCTTTTGTGTTGGTATTGCAGCTTGTCTATGTGCGGAAAAAGGTGGCTGCCCTTACAGGATTTGTCCTTTGGGTGCTCATATTGATCATCAGGTACCTTTGCGTTACTATCTCGGTATGTTTTCAGGAGATTAGTTCATGGCTACGACTGAGATTTTAAAATACAGCTTCGACAAGTTATCCCAATGTGCTCCTTGGCAATAATCTTATGTATATCCATATGACACAGATTCATGTTCTGCAAGCCATGTTATTTCCTGAAAATTGGAAAATTTAATATTCTGTCAATTATATTGGCCTAGCTACACTGTACTACCTCAAATACCAGTCAGGCCGTGATGGATAATGTTCTGCAACTTGCCACCAATAATTTAGTCATTATATGTTCCCTGTGTATATATTTGGAGTTGCATCAAGCTAGAAATAGAGGGAGCATGACAATAGCAACCATAGGCTGACTTACTGGTGATAACTTTCACTGTCAATAAAGATAACCCCAGCTAGCTCTTTACCATTCAGGATTTTGCTTTGGGTGCCTACCACTGAACCTAGTATTTTTTAGTCATGAACGAGCTCAATCCACATCGGTCAAAATTCGGTTTCTTTTCCTTCTCAGAAATGCATTTCTTTTTTTGAAATATTTCTGAGAAAGAATGGGAAGTTGTATAAAAGGCGAGTCACTGAGTTATGGTGGGATTTACAATTTTTCTGCAGGTAACATATGTTGTCGCCATTGCTACCGACTTAGGGTACAAAGTTTCTTTTGTGCTGGATTAATATCATATTGTACAAACTGACCGAACTAGTGCATGCCTCCTTACTCTAACCATTTTGTTAAAAGTTCTCAACATTCTTTGATAAAGGTTGTCTAAATTTTTTTAACAGTGTCTGTCCAAAAGTTATATTTTATATGGATACTTTGCATTACCCTGTTAAGTAGTTCATCCCAAAATATTGTCTTGACATTTGTCACACTAGTTAGATAACTTCTTATCTGTGCAATGGCAGGGTGGAATTGTCACAGCTATGACAATAAATCATGGAGTAATTCTTGGTTTTGTGCCTTCTAATGATTCTGAGGTTGGTAAATACACTAACCATGTTGTATGAAGGTTTTCTGAAATTACAAGATAGTATTGCATTGCTCTTGGAAACTTTTCTTATCGGTATCTCTATCATATGTTTGCTAATTTACCATCACAGGAAGACCATATGATCTCTTTCAAGTAGAACTTCTTCTTTTGTATCATAAAAGAACAATGCATACCCATAAAAGTTCTGATCCTCTTCTTTTTTCTCTTTCAGGTTGTACTCCAGTCCGGTCAATTTGAAGGTGTAATACAATTTAGGTATCACCACTCAGCCTATATTTCCTTGGAAACACATTTCTTCTCTTTTAGATGTCCCGTTGTGCAAACGTTATTTACTATAAGGAATATACAAATAGTTTGGCCACATTGGCTGATGTCCCCGTTTGAAGGACATCATTACATAGGAAATAAAACAATTTATAAGTATAGCTGTTATTTATATCCATAAATTGTTAATCTGTCCAAACTTGCAATATCATAAATTTAAGTAGTGACTTAGGTGCTCCATCTTTTTAACAGAGTTGATGAATTGCAAAAGCCTATTGATAACCCAGAAAACATAAATTGGGAAAGCTACCCAAGAGGTGCTGCTTATGCTCTGCAAAATAATGGTTATGATCTCAAGAAGGTAACTCAAATTGAATTTTTTCTATTTAACAATCCGTATATCTTATGATTGTAAAAGCACTGAAAAATGACATCTTGTAGGGTATTATAGGCTATATTTCTGGTGTGAAAGGACTCGACAGTTCAGGGCTTAGTTCTTCTGCAGCGGTAAGCTGGCGTATATGTTATATAGATTCATTTGAGTTATGTCACCATTAGACACCTACACCCATTTTTTATATGTTAGAACTGGGATGGAGTTGGCTGCTGGACCTAATTGTAGATATCTAGTTGAGATAGGAAATAATTTGCCTCTTTTATTATTTCATTCGATTCCAGATCATATGCAGCAAGTTATGTTCTCACCTGCTGCATCTTCACATATTTACATTTGTGCCTTCTAGACCTTACCACAGGTTATCAAGAAGCATCATAAGAAAATTGGCATTGTCATTAGGATATGACTATAAGCTAATTGTATCTCTATGCTATTCAACAGGTTGGTATTGCCTATTTGCTGGCGTTAGAAAATGTAAATGATTTGATCATATTACCTGTGGATAACATTCAGTTGGATAAGTAAGTTGATTCCTTTCCATTGACAGACTGTAAGGACTCTAAGGATCACATTTGTGGCACATGCACTTTGATCTGTACCAAATCAATGTACAAGTAATTTTGTTGAACTAACCGAAGTTGCGCTCCCAATGTGATACAATGGTGTTGCTACTTTAGACTTGAATAAGATCATTGTCATTGTGGCCATTTCCACTTAACTCAATGATCCTGTTTGCCAGGTCCATTGAAAATAAATATCTGGGTCTCGAAAATGGTATTTTAGATCCATCAGCCATTTTGCTTTCGCGGTATGGCTATCTCACCTTAATGGACTGCAAGGTAATACCTTTTCTTCCTCGGAAGTGTATATTACTGCTGTATCTGATATAAAGAGTTCTTTGTGGACGATTTAAGGCGGATGCTTCGTTGTAAAGAAAAAACACTTGGGTATATAGTTGAATGATGGATTTTTGAAACTAGTACTCCCTCCGGTTTTTAATTTATGATGTTAGAAAAATACTTATGGGTATATACTCATTTTTGAGCAAAAAATTGTCCTAACGTCATCAATAAAAAAAACAGAGGGAGTAAAAGATTTGTTTACATAGGTTCAATTTCTTGATAGAACTGTACTTTGAGCCATTTAAGAAATTTCTGCCCAGTTGCTCTTAATTTTGTGTTCTTCATTCCCAGAGTTTATTAGGAAATGTTCATTTCCTTTTTATTTGATAACATTTGTAGTGACTGAGACTCTTATTGAGCAGACCGCTTCCCCTTCTTACGTCTGCTTCTCAGAGATGAGTAAAAGCCAGCAGCCTCCAGGACTGCTACCATTCAAGATTTTATTGGCCTTTTCAGGGCTCCAACATAACCTTCCAAAGAAGCGTGGGTACAATACACGAGTTTTTGAATGCAAAGAAGCTGCCCGTGCTCTTTTGTGGTGAGTTCTGTCAGTATAGATAAATCCAATCATGCAAGATATATCCTCTGATGCTGTTCAATTTGGAAACACTTGTGATTCTTCTGTATTACCAGATCTCATCTTCAATTCGGACAAATTTATTGACCATGTTGTTTAATTCTCAGTGCTTCAGGCAGTGAAGAAGTGTCAAACATACTTCGTGATGGTAGATGTTTAATTCTAAGTGATATTTTTTTCCTGTGTGCAAGGCTACTTTATCTGACAATTATTATTATTTTTTGGTTAATACAGTTGACCCAGCTGTGTATGAGGCCCAGAAGGTACCCAACTGTCGTAGCTTCAATTTCCTAACCATTTCTAGTATGGAGCCTTGAATATGAGCTCATTACATAATAATCTATTCATGTAGTATATATTGGACGAAAATCTTTCCAGGAGAGCTGAGCACTACTTTTCTGAAATGAAGCGGGTTGCAAAGGGTGAGCTAATCATATCTTTGGTGTATGCATTTCTTTGTGTTTTCATCAGTCATGAAATAACTGCTCATTTTAAGTCTTATAATTGACAACAAGGGTCATGAAATTTTACCATGCACAAGAATATCAAATTCATAATTGACAACAATAATATAATAAAATAACTGCTCACTTTAAGTCTTAATAAGAATTAGAGGTCGGGCAAACTCTTTTAGTTTTCATAGATGAACTGTTACTATGGGCATCTCATATTAGTCATGCGAACAGTTCATACTAATATCTCATATCAGTCTTGCGAACGTTCGTACTAATATCTCATATTATTCATGCAAACTGTTAGTACTAGCATCTCATCTTATTCATCGATGAACTGGACCTGCACCTGCTGCGGTCTTCTATGAACATCCAATGCCTGAAAAGCCAACATTATACATTGCATGTATTCCTAGCGTCCCTGTGTATTCACATTTGTACTGGTGTTTAGAGTTTCTGGCTAGTGGTTACTGATGACTTGGTATTCTGCATTTACTGTACGGTTTGACTGGCATGCTATCCAGAATCAGCTATATACTTCCCTCTTTACTAATTTTTGCCTGTGCAAGTTGCAACTGATTGTGCAGTCACCTTACAGTTACTGTTTGATATTTTTTCAGGAAGAGATGCATGGGCCCGTGGAAACCTACAGGAATTCGGGCAGCTGGTATCTGCATCTGGTCGTAGCTCCATACTGAATTACGAATGCGGTATGTCCATCAAAGCACTTCCAATCACATCTTTCACTTCCTCCACAATGTGATGGTCACGACAGTGCCGGGACACTGTAGTTCATCGGGTAACTTTCTATGAACAATGCAATGGTTTTTCTGAAATCGCAGGGAGCAAAGAGATGATACAGCTGTACGAGATCCTCCTGAAGGCCCCAGGCGTACTGGGCGCTCGGTTCAGCGGCGCCGGTTTCAGGGGCTGCTGCCTTGCGATCGTGGAGCCCGACCGCGCGGTGGAGGCCGCGGAGTTCGTCCGGGCCGAGTATGAAAAGGCTCAGCCCGAGCTGGTCTGCAAGATCCCGGCAGATCGCCGCGTGCTGGTCTGCGAGCCCGGGGACTCCGCGCGCGTCATATTGCCGGACCACCGTTCCTGACGGTTCAGCCGGCGAAGGAGAGCCATTAGCTGCGGGCAGCTGTACGTGTGTAACCATTTGATCCATTCGTTCCGACGGAAGTAATAAGCGTTAGTGTTGATATATTCATTTGTTTGGAAGAAATAAGATCACAAGTAAAAGAAGAAGAAGCGGGACATGTACTGAAATCGTTTGCATCTGTGTTTTAAAACTACGACTGGTATAGATAATTAGATACTATAGTGTTTTTCTGGAAAATATTTGAGCTGCTACTATAGTACTGTACTACTGTACTAGTGTACCATTTGGATTTCCGGTAACAGGCCGTTGATCAGGTGGTGGTGGTGGTGTGTCTGTTTCCTATGACTCCGCGTCTTCTCCGCGGATGGGAGTTGGGGAAGGCGACGAGTTCGGTTCAGTTTATTATTCCGTTTTCGACCGGTCGTCCATTGTTTATGCCTGAACTAGCTAATCACAAGAACTAGATCAGTCTACCAATTACATGGCACGGCAGGTGGCCACTAATCAGTTCGCGCGAATGAACGCGATGTCATCCGGCACGATCCGCTCTGCCCGACCACAAACCGTACGTACCTGGATTGGTGGCAAATTCATTACTTTATTCTGCATTATTGCTCTTAGGATAAAGCTTAATTATTGGGAGCAACGGTAGTGAGTCCAACTAACGCTGATCACGATCCATGGCGGGAGTTGTTGCTTGCTGAAAGATGCGATCACTCTGCCGTGTCAACGACGGCGAAATCGAAATTCTCAAAAAAAAAAAACGACGGCGAAATCGAAGGAACGAATGGCGAGGCTCGAGTGGAGGCCCATGCAGGCGCATGTTGCGCACGAATCAAAGCATTTCACGTGTAAGGCCAAAAACCAATGTTTCGTTTCCGTGGTGTTCTCATGACCGAACATTTTCTTTCCTTTTTTTTTCGTTGTTGAGAGAAATGCCACCTGCAGCATCACACTGGCAATGGAGAAACCAGTCCACGAATAATGGCGCTGCGTGGTGATTCGGGTAAACTTGCCGCTGTTTCAGTCTTTCAGAGAATCTGACCACTAGCTAGCTTGGTTGGTGGTACAGTCTGCATCAGATAGTAGTAGAAGAACTCGGTTGTCCTCTCTGCAGGCTCATCCAAACCGAAGAAATCCATGGCGGCACTGCAGATGCAGGAGAAGATCGATCGATCAGTTCACAAGGGTTCATCGTCGACCGTACAACGGCCACGTTGTACCATGTGTCCTTTCGAGCTCACAAACGACATTTTCCCAACGGATTTTTCATGCATTGCGTAACAGATGATCATTTCTTGTTCCGAAACAAAACAATTTTCAGGAGAGAATTATCATTTGGCAGCTCTCGAGTCACGACCCGTATTCTCGCCCGTCGTACGGCAATCATGCGGTGCTAGTACGTTCGTCCATCGCCTCCATCTCTCCATGATTGAACGTCAGGTCATCACAAGCCAATTACGCCAGTTCCATTGGCTAATCTCAAGCACTTCCTGACTCGATTTCAATATTTTATCAGGACAATCAATTCGAGAGGATGGAGAAGAGGCCAGAATCCGAGCTGATTGATGCATTTGGTACCGGCTGCCGAGCTCGGAGACGTGTGGCGGCCGTCTCCAAGGGCGACAGGGACAGACGAAACGGCCGGTCGCTCGAGCAGTGGCGGTTGTCCTGGCGAGTGGCGACGACGTACTTGCGGCGCGCGCCGGCCAGTCCGGTAGAAGCCGCTCGATCGCGCGCCTAACTAGATGCGCGAGAACGAACCAGCTGCGCGCCGTGGCGACACTTGGGAACGTGATGACCTCATGGTTTGCGTTGATTTGGGTACCATGAGGATTGGATGTAAGGATTCTATATTCAGCAATCATTACTAGCCTACCGCCGGTCATAGATAATTGGAGTAGTATACTAAAACCCGGGATAGGGAGGAGACACCACTAACTAACTAACTAGTGAATTTTTTTTATTGAGAAAAAAGTAACTAGTGAATTAAGAAGAGCCAACAGAACCTTCGTCAATGTGCACAGTAAATTATTCTCTCCATTCGGACAACAACCTAGTATAATTTGAATAGAGTATCCGCCTAAATGTCATATATTTGAGAACGTATGTAGTGTTAACTTTCACCGGGAAAAAAAAAGTATGTAGTGTTAACTCCATGCATGTGCGTGTCAAAGCCAAGAGAACCTTGCCAACTGAATGGCCTGAAATTCAGATGCATATTCGTGCTATGCTTCAGCAAAAATTCATGAGGCGATGCACATTCCTGACTCCTACATCAACATAGTTATACTGCGTAACGATCTGAAAGATGCAGTGGCTTGCTTAACTGCCCCCACCTGACTCGCTCGTTCAACCATCAAATTAAACCAGCTTGTGGTCCGCAACGTGTATTTTGGAAACAAAAATGTGGCCACGACTCCAGTTCCGAGTTGTCGAAAACAGATTGGCTCAAGCCGACACTGTCACACTGAAGTCGGTGAATTGATCGTACTCCTAACACTCAAGATAGCAATTCTTCTTTATGGAGTAGTACTTTTTTTTTTTCAATTATTGAAGCTTAATGGTAGGTGCACAATGCACGGGCAGCTGCGCTCTGCATCAGAATGTGACCATTATTTGTGAATTTTTGTAAGTGGTAGTGAACTCGCGTTTTATGGACCACTAGGCATTGAGATCGTGCACGTGAAAGTTGCATCAACAGAAAATGCATTAAAATTTGAAATCTCCTGATGGTTTTTGCACAGATTCCTCATTAAATTCTTTTTTTTTACGAATACCTCTTTCTTTATACATTAGTAGTATTGTCTTTCCTGTCCTTTTTTTTTTGCGAGTGATTGTCTTTCTTGTCCTAACGACGATAAAATGAAAACCGATGGAATATACCACTTCATTGATGGCACACACTAGCCACTGCATTAAATCAACTTAAGGAAAAAAACTATATCTGGAAACAACATAATGATACACCCGACTTTGCCTAAAACAAACTCTCATGGCCTTGATCGGTGGCAACGATCGATCTATCCGTATAGATGGTGGGACACTGCGGTGCACAAATCATTGTACTTTTCTGGATCTATACAAGTTGACGTAGAGAAAGAAACGGGGCAGGCGGGGGCCTATGGATAGGCCGATCCATATGGGAGGAGATGAACTCGTACCTGCAATCCAATCCGATCAAGGATCCGAGGACATCATGCATGCCACTGTCGCCTACCTAAAACAGACAGGCCGCTAATTTCTTCCAACAATGCAATCAAACGCATCAGCAGACAGCGTATTGATCGATCGTATGTAGTCTATGTTCCATGGATTACCTTTTTTTCTTTTTCAAGGCGCAGCTCTGTCGATCTGGAAAATAATTAACCAGACAGCATGCTTTGTGCGCGGCAGGCCACCTGTCCGCTCGCCGTCTTTTCGTCGACGCTGAAACTGTCGACGGCTTGCAGTGACGGGTGGCGCTGTGACGATCCGGACAGGCAGCCAGTGACCGACTGACCGTCGCCAATGGACAAGAGCTCACCACCTGTGTCCAAGGTTGTTGCCTGGGCGCCGGGGCATGTAGGTAGGATGCAGAGGCCGAAAGCGGCGTACTACGCCGTGCCCGTGGAATCGACGCCCGCACGCGCGCGCACGGTGAAACTGCCTCGAAAGCATCCGGGTTTTCATTGGGCGCGGCGGCCCCCCTGCCCGCTCGCCGTCTTTTCGTCGACGCTGAAACTGTCGACGGCTTGCAGTGACGGGTGGCGCTGTGACGATCCGGACAGGCAGCCAGTGACCGACTGACCGTCGCCAATGGACAAGAGCTCACCACCTGTGTCCAAGGTTGTTGCCTGGGCGCCGGGGCATGTAGGTAGGATGCAGAGGCCGAAAGCGGCGTACTACGCCGTGCCCGTGGAATCGACGCCCGCACGCGCGCGCACGGTGAAACTGCCTCGAAAGCATCCGGGTTTTCATCAGCGGTTCGGCGTGCGCGGTTGACGCTACGCATGATGGTGAAATCATCGGCGACTCCGCGGCTGGCGCTCGGTCCCCGCGCCCGTGACACCTCGTAGACCAACTTGCGAGGCGGCTGCTAATTCACGGTGACCACGCGAGCCCAATGAAGGCCAGCCAAGTACTACCAGCTGTTTACCACACGGTGCGCAACGAAGCGAGCGCGATCGCGATCGGCAGTGCCCGCGGTGATTTTGTTCGTCCTCCCTCCCGACCCGAGAGACAGGATCTAGCTCGGTCGTCGTCGCGGTCGCGGTCCAAGCTGAGAGACAGGGCAGAACAGCCGCGGCGGGTTCCTCCCTCCTCAGCTTTTCACCTCCTAAAACGCCGCACGTGCCGCACGCCACTGCCCGGCCTCGATCGGACTCCCACGGCGCTGCAGAATTCTGACACTTTGACACTTTCCATTCCACCACATACATGATCTCTTACAAATCCGCGCGCATCTTCTATACGCGCGCGCGTGCACACGCACGTTGTCGTTTCGAACCTTCGATTAAGACAGCTGATCGATCACGATTATGGCGAACTTGTGGAAGCCTCAACACTACAGTGTGTCAGGGTCGACGCTTTCATCTGATTATAGTATGACTGCGCTGGTCTGATTATTGCCAACTTGCTTGCCTGGTTCCTATTGTTGAGTTTTTTTCCCCTCCCCTTTAAATACGCAGAAGACAGTGTGTCAGTGTCGACGCTTTCATCTTCTGATTATAGTATGACCGCGCTGATCTGATTATTTCCAACTTGCTTGCCTGGTTCCTATTGTTGAGTTTTTCTCCCTCCCCTTTAAATACGCAGAAGACAATGGGAGCCACCTTGCATACACTTCAAACGCGACTCCTACTCCCAGGTTATCAGACTTGGTGGATATAAGGTGCAAACTGTATAAAAGTTGAAAAACTACGTCGGGATCCTCAAAAGATTTTGTTACATAACCATCCTCTAGTTATATATAGTATAATTGCACAAATGCATAAAATTTAAGATCTCCACATTGTTTGTAAGATAGAAAGTTGACACAAGTCTGGATGCATTAGCGAACAAAATAAATTAATTTTCTCCGTTTTTTGCAAGGGAATTATTTTTGTCCTTTGGTATGTATATGTCAAATATTTCTTCATTTTTTGTTGAGTTTGGTCTTCAAATTGCGAACGCGCAGCCCTAATATTGTAAAAGACTTAGATTTTTTTTATAAACAAATAAAGATATCGAAGTAGATTTTTTTTAATTAACAGAGTTTTCAAGTTTCTGATTTTGTCTCATTTTCACTCACTACGTTCCCGGATTACTTGCACCCGAAGTGTGTGGGAACCTCAATGCCACGTGAAAGGGAAGCGACAATGAAAGTGCCCCACTTGTACAAGTGGAATATATTTGCATTATTCGCTTCGAGCTCTATCTTTCCAAGTTTGAATTGTTTTGATCAGGAAGGCATCGACATGCAGTCAGAGCACACCTTATAGGAGTACTACCTAGTAGCTAAACTTTCCTGAATAGAATAAAAGAAATTAAAGAAGCAGTTGATCTCGCTCCACTGCCTGGTTTCCACGTGCGCGTGTGTGTTGCACTCGTCAAGCCCCGCATAAACAGCACCTTGCTCGTCCCGCCTATATATAGAGAGAGATGTGTCCAAGTTCTCAGGTGCCTCAAACGCGCGTAACACAAAACGCCATGCATAGAAAGCACTAACAACTCCCACGTCCAACGTAGTATTAGAGTCACGTACGGCAAATTAAATGGCCGGAGCACGTAGGCTCAGGGAGCTCTTGCACCACCTGCACCGGTGCTCGGCGTCCGCGCTCGACAGGGCCGTGTCCTTGCTGTGCTCGCTGTCCAAGGCCTACGCGCAGCACCAGGTGACGGAGCGCGTGACGCGGTCGCGGCGCGCGCTCCGCCACGCCGCGGGCGCCGCGCGCCTCGGCTCGCTCCTCCTCCACGTGGCCTACTTCGTCGCGCTCTCCGGCGCCGGGTACGGCCTCCTGGCGGCGCTGAAGGTGCGGGCGGATCATGGCGCGAGCAGGCCCCGCGGCATCGACCTGTTCTTCACGGCCGTGTCTGCGGCCACGGTGTCGAGCATGTCCACCGTCGAGATGGAGGTGTTCTCCAACGGCCAGCTCCTGGTCCTCACCGCGCTCATGTTCGCCGGCGGCGAGGTGGTCGTGTCGCTCGTAGGATTAGCGTCCAAATGGTTCAGGCTGAGGAAGGAGTCCATGAACCGAGCCCGGCGCGTCGAGAGCCACGCCGAGCTCGAGCTCGGGGCGCCGCCGACGAGGACGTTCACGACGGGCACAGAAGAAACCAGTACTTACACAGATGACAACGAGACGTCGTCGGTGATCACCACCGGAGAAGACAGCAGCATCAGCCCGGCGGTAGTGGACGCGAAGAGGCTGCGTCACCACGCGGCGCGCGCGCTGTTCTGGATCGTCCTGGCCATCGTGGCCGCCTTCCACGTGCTCGGCGCGCTCGCCGTGGCCGCCTACGTTCGCGTGGCGTCGCCGGGCGCGCGGCGGACGCTG
>LAPY01000893.1:28087-40693 GCA_000970635.1 Eragrostis tef | reverse complement strand
TGACCATTCGTCTTATTTGAAAAATTTATAAATATAATATTTATTTTGTTATGATTTGTTTCATCAATAAATATAATTTAAATATAACATAACTATTTTTATATTTTTATAAATATTTTAAATAAGACGAATGGTCAAACGTGAAGTCTGAAAGTCGAGAGTAGCTCCCGATGCCTCTACAAGGGTCCTTTGCGTGGTACGAGTAATAGCTAGTCTCACGCGTTGCTTACTTCCATTACATAAATATAAGTGCCCTTCAATATTCTTTACATAAGTTACCTCATCGGGCTTAATCTATGCTTGTTCATTGCTAGCCGCTTTAATTTACCATATGCATGTTACACTTTGGAGTAGAGTATTTTATTGCTTGATCATTGCTGACTGTCCCCTCTGACTCATGCCAGTTGACTACGGAGTTCATACTATGCTAGTATTTTTGTGTCTTCACTTCAGGTGTCTCTTTTGTTTCTTTTAGGGACGTTTCATTTGCCTCTCTGGCAATTAACATCCCTATAAGGTTGGAACAAAAGCTCGTGTGCCAGTTGAGCTCAGTCCAATAGGTTGGACGTACTTTGCATGTGAGCCGAGCCGAGCTTAACGGGCTTACCGACTCGAGCTCTCTGTTTTTTTCCCCCCTCCCCCACCTTAACGAGCTGAGCTCGTTGCTTGCCACCCAATATAAAAAGATTGAACCTAACGCGCTAATCTGGTCTTGGCATTCGGGAAAAAAAAAGCTAATCTGGTCTTGGCTCGAAAAAACTAGTGAGCCGAGCCGCTGGACTGCTCTTCCAACGTTCTTCCGAGGGGGAAACTGCAAAGATGCCATCCTAATGTTGGAGCCAGTAAAGATTACTAGAAGTTGTGACGTTCCCTTACCTGTGAAGCTTAAACTGGTGGTAGCCTACGATCCGTCGGAGATGGAATCTTCTCCGTAGAACGGACAAATCCCCGGACTGAATTTTCAACTCACGAATCATTGAAACCTTTTTATGGACAAGTTGGTAGGTTTCCGTCTTAGGTAGGTGCAAGCATGTGATGGCAGAAATTTTCCTTTTTCTTTTCCCCAACCTCCAAACACCTTCTTCGCTCGCTTGTGACACGGGCTAGGTTCGCCAGGACCGTTCTGGTAAACAATAGGAAAAAATGAATTAAGTCATGAGAAAAAATAGAAAACTGTTTACCACCCTCTGAATCTCGACGGCACCAAATTTCGTTCCTCGGGTGGGTTCATGGAACCACAAAACAGCATTCCATTTAGACCTTCCACATCGCCAGAATCAAGATGTTGATTGGTATTCCAAGTCTCCATTAAAACAAGGGCCATGCATGCATCACATGCTACCTCCCTCCACCTGCAGAGAATATGCTCTCCGCGTACCAAGCAAATCCAAGCGGTTAGAACTTTTTTTTTTCTCATATATCTTCTCAAAGACTGAAAAGTCCAGTTATATCGGTGGTCCATGAGGGTATGAAAGGATGATCTGCTTGTTGATTCAAACGGAAAATAGAGCAAAACTAAAAAAATTCCAACTTAGCTGCCTTTTCCATCTCCCTGTCGCTTCATTTACTGAGGAAATATCGGAGAGTGTTCTTGCGTGTGATAAATGCTGAAGTGTAAAAAAGCAGCCACGTACTGGAGATTTAAGTATAAATGCTGAAGTGTAGTTTTTTCTGGACATTCTTTTTTCACATTATGCTTGTTCTTACTTCTAGGTATCTTCCTCCATACACAACATGGTTCCCCTTTGAGGAGAATCCCACCACAACAGATTATCCCTCAGAGAGCAAGGGAATCAGATTGCTCAAGAGCACAGTTCTCTCACAACTCTCCTACCTGACCATATTTGTCATTGCCATCTGCATCACCGAGAGAAGAAAGCTCAAAAAAGACCCCCTAAACTTCAACGTGCTTAGCATTATCGTCGAAGTCGTCAGGTAAGTTACTCCAGGTGGTTCAAAACTTGACGGGAAATAAACATTTCTCATGCATACCAAACAGATCAATGACAAATGAGATAAAAACAGAAACGCGGTTTTGCAAAATTTCTGACTAAATGCACATGCCTGGCAAGAATACAGACTGAAACAAGCACATTTCCGTTCAGGTTTCTTGGTTGATTTGATTCCTGGAATCTGACATATTTTACCTATGTTTTGCAGTGCTTATGGAAACGTGGGGTTCTCAATGGGCTACAGTTGCAGTAGACAGATCAATCCGGATCAGCACTGCACAGATAGATCGACTGGCTTTGCCGGGAGGTGGAGCGACTCCGGCAAACTCATACTAATTTTTGTTATGTTCTTCGGGAGGCTAAAGAAATTCAGTATGAAAGGAGGCAAAGCCTGGAAGCTTAGTTAGATGCAGTACCTAGTGCATTGCAGACCTTTCGGTTATGGAGTCTGATGCAGAATCCATGAAAGGCACAAAACAAAATGAGATGTTTTTCCATTCTTCTCTTTTCCCTTTTTGTATTCTTCATGTAGAAGGGAACCTTCTACTTGTCATCCTTGCACAGATGCACATATAAGGGGTGGCGGTTTCAGATTAGGTGAAGTAAAGTTAACCATGAAAAATCAAGACACGCCAAGTAGCCTGATTCTCTTCACACATAAAGATGGTTTCGCCACTGCAAATAATAATTTCTTGCAACTGCCTGATGGCAAAAGGTAGGATGTTATTGTGGTGGTTTGCATTCTTAATACCCACACACACATATCTGTTGTAGTGCTTAAAGAGATATGTCAATCGAGTGGTGGTAAGTTTAGATTGTATATCTAGAAGTGCCTGGTATCATAAAGACAGCTTTCAGGGAAAAGACTAGATTGCAAGAGATCCCCAATATCAGTAGTCACTACACTTTTCCCATAGAATTTGAGTAAGGTAACACACGTGCAACTGGGGTTAAATCACACGGTTAATAACATTAAGAAAGGACGGAAAGGAAAAGGGGTCAAGACAAATATGCCGGCACCTTTATTTTTACAATGGAATATCCCAGAGAAGTAAAATTATAAAGCTAGTCTTGGAAGTTTGGAATCTGAAAAATAGCAACAAGTATAACTAAAGATTATAAGGGCCGCAACATCTCATATAAACTCAAAGTCAATTAAGAGAAAGCAAATGTTGTAACGCAAATCACAGACAGATTTTATCTTGTGATTTGTGTTGAGCATTGCAGAAGAGAAACTAAATACAGCAACTCGCATCAGTAATTTAAAGGCCACTTATTATAACTCAAAATGCAGTAGTAAGTGCTCTACAGAAAAGGATAGCTGCAATGCTAACGACGATAACATAATTGTGAAAAACAGAGTGAATTGTTATTGACACAACATGGGTTTGCTACTCGAGGAGGAAATGCTGAATGAAGGGTGCTAATTGCCGAGAATCCTCCCAGAACATATAGTAGTTAGATATTATAATATTAGAAGCACATGCTTGCCCATACATCAATAATACTAGGGCATGGGGCCCTGTCAACACCATCAGCATCATAACTACACAAAGATGGCACAGTTGTCTTACTCCCCTACATATAGAGCTCCAGAACTTAATCATATTGGCCAATGGTGGCAAGAGAGAATCCTTGAGACCTACATAGCACCATGAAAACAGCTTCCAGTTTCCAACTCCCACAATCTGAGCCCAAAACCAACAAACCTCCAACAATGCATCGATTCAGTTCAGTTCGAGTTACCGTGCCGCATTCCCAATCGTACATAGCCATGAAGCCCATGTTACCCAGTTCTGAAGTGGTTAGAATAATCAAGGAGAAAATTCACCATCTTCATGTGTTTCTGTCCACGAGGCTTGGTTCCATCTCCAAATGTGCAAACTATTTCTTCAAACGCTCTTACATGGTCTTCTGGAGCAATCCTTTATTAGTTCAGCTTATTTACTTCATGTCAATATCCTTTCTTGGTTTCCTTGTTCTGAAGAGTCTGAAGCCACAGCATACTAAAGGTCCAAGTAACTTGGACCTCATTTTCACCTCTGTGTCCACACTGACAGTCTCAAGCATGGCAACAGTAGAGATGGAAGACTTTTCTGACCAGCAGCTGTGGGTTTTGATCATTCTGATGATATTGGGAGGAGAAGTGTTCACCTCAATTCCGGGGCTGCTCTTCAAAAAAGCTAAGGCCAGCACAGATGACATCCTCCAGAAAAGATTGCCTCCAACAAGCAGGGACATTGAACTCTCCGATGCTGTGAAGAGATTGGAAGACATCCATTCAGAAGCAACCATATCACACAACCAGGTACAAGAAAGCAAAGACATGAAACGGAACTTTTGCAATATTTTGGCTTCTGTAGTGGCAGGATATTTCGTAGTAGGCATTGTTTGCAGCTCACTGGTCGTTACTATTTACATTTGGCTTGATTCAGATGTAAAATACCTTCTGAAGAGTAAAAGTATCAATATATGGACGTTCTCCATCTTCACAGCAGTGTCCTCATTTGCAAACTGTGGTTTCACTCCGGTGAATGATAACATGGTTATGTTCAGAAAGAATTCCAGTCTTCTTCTTCTGGTTATCCCACAGATTCTAGCAGGCAACACATTGTTCACACCGCTCTTGAGGCTAAGCATATGGACCTTGGGGAAGATCAGAAGTAGAGAAGAATATGCCTACATTCTTCAGCATCCAGAGGAGACTGGGTACAGGCATTTGCAGCAACAGAAGACTGCTGTCAACCTGGCCCTGACTGCTGTTGGTGTCATTGTTCTGCAAGTGATGTTCCTTTGCTATTTTGGATGGCACTCAATACCATTGGAGGGATTGAATTGGTTCCAGAAGCTGGTGTGTTTACTGTTCCAGAGTGTGAACACAAGACATGCCGGCGAAGCTGTTATTGACATCTCAACCCTTTCTCCCCCAATATTGGTGTTATTTGCTCTTATCATGTCAGTAAGCCATTCAACCCCAGTTAAAACAGAGTGAATCTCAATCAGTTCATAATATATTTCGGTTATCTATTATTCATATATAGTTCTGGGGAAATCATTAGAGACATAAGTAACAGGAAAAGGCATGCATTTGGAATCAACGAATAGCCTCAGATATGAAGGCTTGCTAAGTTCCTAACAGCTCATTTGGCAAAAATGATGCAAAAATATAGAGTTTGCAAAAGTCCACCTTATATTCTCACAACGATCGACTTTTCTTTTAAACAAGATTCCAGATAATAAATTGAAACAAAACTTTTGAGTTATATAATTGATTTTTCTTAAGAAGGATACTGTCAGAAAAAAGCATTGTACATGAGTAACAGAAGCACATAGAAAGAGATATAAGCACGCAGGGATCATAACTAGCTCTAGAATTCAGATAGTTCAGAGAAATCCATACAGATCAATAAGGACTATCAATGCATACTATATAAAAAAGACTACCAGTAAAGCAAGAGAAAAAATCGCATCAAGCTGCATGGAGTCCATAAAAAAGAGGAAATATGTACGGTGCAACATTTATAAACATGCTACCTTGATAAAATCTTATTCATTAACAGATCACTAAATTACTTGCAGGTATTTTCCATCGGATTATTTATGCGATGACCAGACCACTGGCAATAAGAAAGAAAATTCGAGCAGCAGCACATTGTGGAACAAATTCATCATTAACAAGCCTGTTTGTTTGACAATATTCATAATTTTGGCATGTATAACAGAAATGAAGTCAATGTCGCTCGATCCACTTAATTTCAACATCTTCAGCATTGTGTTTGAAGTGATCAGGTAAGATTATGTGAATCCAATATCATTGGCAAAATGTTGGAACCAGTTTTTAGCATAAATGCAATCAGCAAAAGTTTTGCACTAGTGAAATTTTCAGGCACGGAATACTGTCTGCCTCACAAAATTAACGATTTGCTATATTTCCGTTCGCAGTGCGTACGGCAATGTAGGATACTCACTGGGATACAGCTGTGAGAGGCTTCTGAAACCGGATGCCACTTGCAAGGCTGTTTCATATGGGTTCGTTGGCAGGTGGTCTGATGAAGGAAAACTTATCATTATCATGGTGATGTTCCTTGGGAGATTCAGAAGGTTCAGACTGAAAGGAGGAAAACCCTGAGTGTGCATGCCGAATATCACATCCACCAAAGGGTGGAAACTTGTTCCCAAATTGGAAGCATGTGGCAAACGTTTGGAAGTGTAAATTGATGAGAAAATGAGCAATGCCGTTCATAACGAAAAATAAAATGCCTTGCCACATTCCTACTTCTTGTTTAGCACGACAATTACTTTCAGTGTTAGCGTCATCAATTGCAGAAATAATCGCGAGCAGGTTGTGTGAAACCAGTAGGATTCCGTGAATCAGGACTGCTCATGGCATTTCCTCGAGAACAAATGCAGTATCACAAGTCACGATAAACGAAGTACCAACGCATTCCTGAAAACATACCGTGATATAGAAGATCAGTAGCAATGTAGGACGGCGATGTTGGCAACCGGATGGCCGCTCCGACGAGGAAGAGAAGGCCGTTAATGTACGCGAAGCAGATGAGCTCAGGCGCAACGCAGGCGGTATGAAACCCACGGAAACCAAACTCGCAGGCCCCATCGGCATCGCCTCCTCCTACCGAGCTCCGCCGCCACCGCATCGCCATCGCTGCCCTCGTCGGCGGCGGTAGGGACGAGGCAACGGGCTTCAGTGGCAGCTTGGGCCATTATATGGACTGCAACTGTGAGCCCACTAACCGACATTCAAATTTGACTCGGCCCGGTCTAGCATAACGTTCCTTTCTCTTTTTTTTTTGCTTCAACAGTAAGCTACCAGCATAATATGATCGCATCAGCCAAACATTTCTCCACATAAAATATGGTAAGAAAGAGAGAAAAGGATGCACGCGTTCTATATTTCCAAAACAACTGTCACGCAAGTATTTGGCGTGCAAATGTGCATCCACTGCAACTGTTTTTTTTTTTTTTGAACTTGCTGCAACTGAAAATACAAAAGAAAAAAGAGGGAAAATCATACGCGCGCTTATATCGATCGAGTCATCAGGATATGAGGCTTCACCACAAAAGCACCGTTACTCGCCCAAAACAGGCGCATCTACTTCCATCTTAAATAAATAAAATAAATAAAAGAAAACAAAAGGGACGCGCATCAAAGAAAAGCGTCGGCGCATGAGTCACGTTTTTGCTTCGATGCTCACTTCGTGGGGCGAAATGCCAAACGGATTATGGAACAGTATCCAGATTTGGGAGGTGCAACCCCTGTCACCCGTGTTTACAGCCCTAAACTGTAGCATCAAAGAATAATTCCCCTCTGCTTTGCCGATGCAAATCTCAATTATTGGATCTGATCCGCACCTGCCAATGCCATTAACGCCAGTCGACCTCACGCCGAGCTGGAGAAGCACTCGAGATCTGCCACCGGCCAGGCCAACGTCGACTGGTACGTCGGTTGCTCATCAGCCATTCGATCTCGGACGACGTCGCCTCAAGACCATTCATACAGATGGAAGACTGGAATTTCGTCCAAAAGATGGACACTAGACAGTTCTTGTCCCGTGGAACGATCGGATCAGGTCATCGTCAGAATGTTCCCGCCTGCTATCATGGAAGCAGTATGCTAGACAAGCACAACTACCCGTCCTCTCATTGACGTCCTGTGTGCTCTCTCCTGCTGGTGATGATCTTTCAGGGATCACACCCGATAATGCAGCCACCGGTTTCTGATCGAATTCTGATCCTCTTGCACCTCCTGTGTTAACAGTCGTCTCCTGAAACTTCAAGCGGAGTCAGGGATAACATCATGCTTGTTCTTGCTTCAAGATAACTTCCGCCGTCTGAAGAGAATTCCACTACTGGTATGATAGGTATCCCGCCTCGGAGAGCCAAGGATTCAGGTTACTTAACAGCAAAGCTTTGTCACAACTCTCATGCCTTGAATTCGTTGCCATGCTGTCGGCATCACCGAGAGAAGAAACCTTTGCAGAAGATGCCCTGAACTTCGCCATGCTTTTAGCATGGAAGTCGATGTCAATCAGGCTAGCCACTGTAGTTAATCAATTCAGGATCCAAAAGGAGAAAAGAAAAGAAAACTCTCTCTCTCTCTCTCTCTCTCTCTCTCTCTTGAAATCTCCTTTTTCTCTTTTTTGAAAGAGTGCATGAAGCCCAATACCGGCCAGTGAACCTTGCATTACATGGTGGCTACACCACAAGAATCCCCAGTGGAACATCAGGAGCGTCAATCCCCATCGAGCCACAGGCTCGTTCGCCTCCCGAGCTTTTTGTCAACACACAAAAACACATACAAAAGCCATATTTACAGTCTGTTGCCTTTTCATTTGGTTTCAGACTTTCAGAGGATGACGAATTGCAATTACATCTCCTGACATCTTTGTGGTGCTTCTGGACAAGCTGTTCATAGATAGATACATGGACCGGCTACGCTGTCAGGACGAGGACCTTGTGCTGGACCATCCCAAGTTTGTCCTTGATCTCCTCTAACAAAAGGAAGATCCTCTTTCTGCTACCTGCCACCATCACACACATATTTACCAGCATCTGTGGGTAGATCCATATATTGCTGTTGAGCCAGGTTTTCTTCACACGAGGAGATGGTTCGATCATTGCAAATTTGCAGGGGTAATTTCAGTGCAGTTGCATTAGTCGGGAAGTTGGAAACAAAACAAATCACCAACTTTCCTACCTCAGTGTCCACCACAATTTTATCAGGGAAATGAAACACGTCTTCGTCGAATATGACAGACAAAACCTTGGCCACCGTTAACACTTCACGCCCAGGAACCAAAATCTACATCAGATATTCAATTTTTAGTCAAGATACTAGTACCAAATTAGCAGGGGAAAATCACAACCACTCCTCTATTTCAATGAACGTGGTCTGGACCTCTCGCGTGGTGTGTTCCACAAGAGCCATAATACATATGCTGGCGTGACACATCAAAGCATCAATTGCTGCTGGGACTAATGTAGGCTCCATCAGCACCATAATTGTGCAAGGTGTGTTTTGCTCTGAATCTTGGCCAGACACTTGGGACTCTCCAGTCCCCATCAAGAACAAATTTCGGGTGGAAATGTTTCTTCATCCTACTTATAAGTCTCCATGGCATGCTCACATTATGCACAGATGGCAAGAGAGAAATCTTGAAGGCTTCATAACAGTACTGGAATATCTTCCAGTTGGCAGCTCCAAAAACCGTCAACTGAAAGCTTACAACCTTCAAAAATGCATCCAGCCAGTCCAGTGCTACATATCTTGCAACATGTCAGATCATATGTAGCCACAAATATCTCATTGGAAAATTTGGGGGTGACAAGGATCTTCGAGGAGAAATTTCGTCGTCTCCTTGGATTTCTGTCCATGAAGCTATCTTTCCTCTCCAAATGTGCGGCACGCTCCATCAAGCACACCTTTTGGATTCTGGTTTTCCAAAGCAATTCTTTTATAGTTCAGCTCATTTACTTCATAGCAACCTCCTTTGCTGGTTTCTTTGCTCTAAAGAATCTCCAGCCGCATGGTAAGCCAGTTCCAAAGGATTTGGACCTGATGTTCACTTCTGTGTCCACAGTGACGGTTTCAAGTATGTCAACAGTTCAGATGGAGGACTTATCTGACCAGCAGCTCTGGATTATGATTCTGCTGATGCTACTGGGAGGGGAAGTGTTCACTTCAATGCTAGGGCTTCACTTCAACAACGCAAAGGCCAACAAAATGGAGCATTCCGGGAGAAATTTGAGTTCGATCAGATGGGACATTGAATCCAACATTTCTGCAAACAACAGAGATCAGACTGGTATGGAATGCGACCAATCAGAAGCCGTCCTGTCACACAACCAGGTACAGCAAAGCAAAAGCACAAGGCGTGGTTCTCGCATAATCTTGGCCCACATAGTGGCAGGTTATTTTTCAGCTACCATTGTTTGCAGTTCGGTAGTCATTGTTATGTACTTTTGGATTAATTCAGATGCAAGGAAGGTCCTAGAAAGTAAAGATATCAAAATATACACCTTCGCCATCTTCACAGCAGTGTCCTCATTTGCAAACTGTGGCTTCACTCCACTAAACAGTAACATGCAAGCTTTCAGAAAGAACTCCATTCTTTTGCTTCTAGTGATTCCGCAAATTCTAGCAGGCAACGCTCTATTTTCACCGCTCCTAAGGTTGATTGTGTGGATCTTAGGGAAGATCAGTGGAGAACAAGGATATGCTAACATCCTTCAGTATCCTGAGGAGACTGGCTACAAGCATTTACACACAAAGAAGAAGACTGTTTACATTGTTCTGGGTATAACAGGCATGATATTGTTGCAAGTTTTATTTGTTTGTTCTTTTGAGTGGGATTCAAAGGCCTTTGAAGGTATGAATTGGTTTCAGAAGCTGGTAGGGTCATTGTTCCAGAGTGTCAATACAAGACAAGCCGGTGAAGCAGTCTTTGATATCTCAACCTTTTCTTCACCTATTTTGCTCATATTTGCAATTGTCATGTCAGTATCACCTCCAACCCCTATTTGGCATGAATTTTATTGAGTTCACTAGCATACTTAGATCAGTCCTTACTGGTATGATATCGTCACAGAAACTTTCAAATATTTGTACAGATATGATAGTTTCAGCACCTATGATTTCGTAGGTTTATAAGTTAAGCACATACTCCCTCCGTTTGTTTTTTGATGTCGTTCCGACCAAAAAATTTGGATTGCGGCCAGCACAAAACTCTTGTCTGAAACGAATGCCATAGAAATAGATTGTTCTTAAAATCTGCATAAAATTGTGTACTGAAGAGGCCGCAAGCTATTGTCAATGAAACAAAGCAACTTAATGAAATCGATCCTTATATTTTGATTTGGGTTTGATTGAAGTTCCAGATATAGCAAACCATGCCACATGCTACCTAACAGATCTTTGCTCAGTAATACACTGAACTCACACTTTTTGGTAATAGGCTGTTAACTTACTTGCAGGTACCTTCCTTCTGATACTTCATTTCTGCCAATCAATGCTAATAAACAGCCCTTGGCAGATAAAAGACCGAGTAGCAGAGCAATTTGGAAGAATTTCGCCATTACCACTCCTGCCTGTTTGGCGTTGTTCACATTTGTGGCATGTATAACGGAAAGGAAGTCAATGTCTGCTGATCCGCTAAATTTTAATGTCTTCAGCATAACATTTGAAGTGATCAGGCAAGTCCGCATGCATCCTTATACAATCATTAAAAACGAGCTAAGTCAATGTCCAAGCAATAACACACATGTTCTTATTGGCAGCGCGTTCGGCAATGTGGGCTACTCGCTAGGCTACAGTTGTGATAAGTTACTGAAACCTGACGCCGGTTGCAAAGCTGCTTCCTATGGGTTCGTGGGCTGGTGGACCGACGAAGGAAAGCTGATGATAATCTTGGTGATGTTCCTCGGGAGGCTCAAGCAATTCATCCTCAAAGAGGAAAATTTTAACTCCGCACCTACGACAACACATCAGATTCAGAGGGTGGAAGCTGCGCGACTACCAACTCCATGACCAGAAGAACTCGTAAATCAGCTCAAAGCACCTTCTTGCGGTCTTGGGTACGATAGAAGATCATTTGTCAGAACAACAAATGGAGCGGTACAAATGCGAGAGATTAATCGTGTGAATGAGAAATCACCAGTGGCAAGCTGATTCAACGAGAATTCATGTTTTTCAGCTAGTTAGAGAGGAGGAAAGATAAGGATTTTCAGATAGAGAGGGTGGATTCATGTCACGGGCTAATAGGTTTCGCATTTCACATATACCAGCTCAGTCAATAAAAAAAAAAAGCACTGACGAACTGACCACAGCGTCGCGCAAACGGAGAACTGGCACAACGCGCGGTCTGGCAGGCGACGGGACAAGGGAGTATCAGCTTGCCTGCTGCACTAGAACTTAGCAACAATAAAAAAAATAGTCTCAAAGCCTTTTTCTTTTTCTTTTTCTTTTTTTGATGAAAGGATTTTGCACAAGGCAAAGCTGTGATCTAGTGGCACTTGCTGCTAGAGTACCAAGTGCCAAAACTTCGGTGCTGTTTCGTCCGTTAACAAACTACGGCTGCCACAACGTTTGCCAGCCGCAGCTTGCCACACCAAAAGCTGCGGCGACGCCAAATTTAGGGCACGTCGTGAAATAGAAGTCTGCCTGGTTCTTGCTTAAGGTACGGCCGACACAGCTTTTCCTCTTTCATTTGTCTTGCGGCGGCTGTGACTAGAGATGGCAATGGGTACCTGTTATCCGATATCTAATGGATAAATAACCTATTTGAGGACATATATGGGACATATTTAAACCCATAAGTAAAAAGTTACACCCATCGGGTATAACGGGTATGGGTATGGGCAGCGATAACTCGTATCCATTGCACCGCAAACCCAAATATATGGTCATTTGGTCATGTTTTTTTGTCTTGGATTTAATCAATTTTGCTTGATTTGAGAACTTGTCTTATTGTCATGCACCTCTAATGGCCTATTTGATCTAGAATGATGAAACTTTATTTATATATGCTTGTAATTATATTTACTTGTTAATGTATTGTTTGAAAAATTTTCTAATTTGGCGGGTATGGGATACCTGTGGGTATCGGTTACCCCCGCGAGGGGGGGGATGAGAACA
>LAPY01000892.1:127397-141733 GCA_000970635.1 Eragrostis tef | reverse complement strand
CTTGACCCTTGCTTCCGCTGCAAGAGCGTGGAGACCATGAATTCCGGGAAATCCTCTAAAAAATAAGTACACCGAAACGCCAGCATGTGTGGCTGCGTTACGAGACACACTCAACAAAATGGTTAAGTGATGTGTGCATTCTAGAAACTTTCGCATTTCGCTCTCATCCTAGTCACTTTTATTTAAGGATTCATGTTTGAATCCACCCTCTAAACTTTCTAAACTTTTAGCCTCTAGTCACCTCAAAGCTACTAAAATCGATTAAACTCATAAAAAAGGCAAGTAACACATAAAAAGACAAGAAAAGTATTAAAGTCAGAGATATTAGTCAGAGATCCAAACAGATGCCTCCTAAAATTAGTTGGCTAAAAAATTAGCTAGCTAATGTTTTAGTTGGCTAAAATTAGCTGGCTAGAGGATCCAAACACGAACTTAGCTGACGCCAGCAACTCCGTTGTTCCGAATGAAAAACTCTGAGAGATCTTTGGTTTCTCAGAGCAGAGTATATTTATTCGTACGGTCCATTCTCGTGAGAAGAAAAAAAAATCTCGGTCGCACAATTCGGGCCTATCATTGCTGGTACACTGGCGCCCCAAGATTTGGCCGAGTGGGAAACGGCCTGAACATCTGACACTTGTGAGGAAACGTGCGAGCGGCTAAGGACGCTGGAAACGCCCGATGGTTACAGAAACCGCTATTCAATAGCGCGTCGGCGAAGGGTCGCGATCGTTTGCGTTAGAGAAGTATGCAACTTTGCCAGCTTGTCAAAGCTAATGCCGTGATCAACCAGGCACAAGAACTGCTTTATTTCCCTCAAATCTCTCGCACATGTCGTCTCGTCGCTGAAGAGCTTGGGAAAACATCGCATCGTTGCGTGACAACTGCTTGTCAGTTTGCAGTCAGAAATTGAACACATGGACCAAAAAACAGTCACGAATTTGGTAGTAGTTGTAGTGCGCAGAAACCGAACAATTTCCGGGTCAAATGACAAGAGTCTCTGCACACATGCACATCAACTGAACAAACTCGATCAATCAAACGAAAAGGTCAAAATAGGAAGGGATTCCGTACCCGTATGAAATTCTCAACTGAAGCATTCAAACGAGAGACTACACTGCAAATCCTCACCTGATGCACAACTACTGTACACAGCACATCGATTTCCATGTCGGATTATGGTCTCAAATCCCACGCAAACGCACACTAGAATTCTGATGATCCCTCACAAAATCTCCCCTTTGGATAGATTATTACCCACTCTACATGCTGCTATCTCCAATCCTCAGAAGAAAAGGGGGGAAAAGATCCTAATAAAAGGAAGAAAAACAGCTACTACTCCATGTTGATCGGTGGAAGGAAAAGGAGAAGAGAACAGGTTTGTGTATGCACCATCAGGACGCGTGTAGGTGTAGGCAGCACCGCAGCTGGAGGAAAGCTGTCCTTGTGGCCGTCCGGCGGTGGGAGGATGCTCGCGCCTAGCGGAGTGCTCGCGCGAGTCCGGCGAGGATGCGGGAGAGGCCGAGGCGGAAGCGGAGGACGGCGCCTTGGGAGTAGGGCGCGCAGTCGCGGCAGACTGCCTCCATGGCCTCGACGAAGAGGCTGAGGCTGCGCACCGGCGGCACGTAGAGCGTCAGCGGCGCGGCCGAGAAGGCCAGCGCCATCAGCAGCTGTAGCATCGCCACCGCGAAGCGCCCGCCCTCTCGCTGCTCCAAGAGCTAATCGGAGTAGTAGTTGAGAGACGGGTCGGTCGAGCAGGAGGAGGTAGCCGGTGAGGTGAAGTAGCTGCTGGCTCTGGTGGGTCGGCACCAACCAACCACTGGCCCGCGGCGCAAGCGAGGAGAGCGTCTGGTGGTGCGGCGTGCTCGTGCGCGCGCGTGGTTTACTACGCGCGGCGTGTGGTGGAGTTGATCGTCCGGCTGTGGATACGGAACAGGGGAGGAGGAGGAGGAGGAGGAGGGCGAGGGGCTTCGTTTCGTTTGGTTTCCTTTTTGTCTCTGCGCTTCGCTTGGATTTGGCGTTTTATAGCCGGAAAACGGTGGAGGATAAGCACGGGAGAAGAGGAGAGACCGCGATCAGTTTCTGGAGCGACGTGGGTACAGGATCCGTCTAGTCAGTCCCGGGAGAGGGCTCAGCTCACCTGACGTCGAAACTCGGAACCGTTCTACTTGGCACCGCGGAATTCAGCGTGCCGATGCCGCTATGGGCCACCAGCTGCCTCCGGTTTTTCCCTCCAGAAAGAATATTGTTCGAGGAATTTCCGAGAGAACGGTGGTCGATCGCGTAAGTGAAAGCGTAGTTCGTATACCTTTAGATGAAAAAGTCGCTTGTGTCGAGTAAGCAACCGAGGCGTTGCTTTGATTAGTCAGAGCAGCGAGCGATTGCCGATTGGAGAGCGTACTCCACGTGACATCGACATTTGTTGCTTGACGAGCTAGTGATACGCGCAGCAGCGGAGTCGGTGCCGTCAAGAACCATGGAAAAGATTGCGAAGATCGCGGAGACGGGAATAGTAGCGCTTTGTTTGTGGTTGTGGCTCGTGAGCATCGGAGAGCGAGAGAGAACCTTGTGAGAGCGATCGAAAGAAAGAATTGATGAAGCTCTCGATCGATCGATCGATCGCGCGCGTCCGTGCCACCCAATCATGTGGTTTGTGTAAAGCGAGTCTTTTCTTTTGCTACTTTCCTCCGGAGGGAGAAGGGAATGTGTGGTCGATGCAATTCGTTTGAGGAATCGTTAACATTTGGCGCAACAACCTAACAGTACGTGTACGCTTGCTTGGATTACTCTACGTCGTGCATCCTACTAACCCAGAGCATGGGCCCGTGATCCGAAAGGAACAGTGGAGCACCTGGTTGTTGTACTGTGGCATCAAGGGCCGGTACCTACCTCAGTTGACGGACAGATGGATGGCCAGCGATTTTCTTCAGTTGACCTGAACTGACCATCAGGCCTATAACGGTGTGCAGCAGCAGTGCGGGTGCCTATAACGGTGACGCCGGCCGATAAGCTGGAACTTTCTTTTGCTTCGCTCCAGGCGCATCGCGCGCCGCCAGGAAACTTCTTCTTCTCGTACGGAACGCTGGAAATGTGTACTACGTGCAGGCAGCAGGGAGAGCAAACCCGGTTTGTTTGGTTCAGATTGACGGGACGGGACGGGACGGCGCAAATTCAGTGGGCGCTGACGGCACCGAAATCCCAGGGACTGAATGATGCAGGAAGGCGGGCACCGTGGGCAAGATACAGCGCGCGCCGCAGCGTCAAAATGGCGAGTCTCGCTTTTGACGATAACCTGTTCGTCTGACGTCCAGCACGACCGGCATCCACAGAAAGAAGTGAAACTACTGGGAGATTTGCAAAACCGGACTTTGGCACTCACGGCAGAATGAGATTGAACGCGCTAGATGCCTGCTGTCTTCGGGACCAGTCAACATAATTTCAACAGTTACAGAAAAGGAAGAAGAGTCGCGGCAATTGTATATACCGATTCCGCAGTGGAAAGGCAAACTGAAATGCAAATCACGAACAAAAGATGCAAAACGCAATGCAGAAATGCAGAATGGTTATTACGGTCCTTGTCAGCTGATAAAAGTGACAGCAAATAGGTGCCAGTTTCACGCTTCCTGGCACGATCAGCGAAACTGTCAACACCAGCGTCATCTCCGCGCCCAAGACGCATACCAAAGTACTACTGTAGTACAACCGAATGACCGCCAATTCGGACACACCTAGTTACAGTTTCACACACGCTACCCAGGTTCAGTTTTACACAGGAAAGATGAGTCGGAATTGCACACATAAGCCAAGGATGAGTTGCCATGGGACTCCTTCAAGCACCACCTCTTCCGTGGTAACGGAAATCACCGGGGGGTAAGTTGTGCTCGTGCTTGGTGAACAGGCCGCCGTTTGCCGGCATGCGTTGCGCGTCAGAGGTGCCACCGCCGGGAGCCTCAGCCTGCTGCTTCGTGTTGAGGAACCGCCCCCCTGTTCCACGAGCTCTCTTCATAGCATGCTGGTGTCGAGACTCGTGAAGGTATGGCTGCACCCACAGATGTCATGTTTGGGGTGTAGAAAAAGGGTGCAAGAGATCAATATGAAAAATGATCCAAAGAAATTCTAATCGCACAAACCACGAGCAGCAGCATAGTACCTTGCGATTTTTCACCAGCTTGTTTTCAGCCTCTAACTTTGCACGGAGCTGTCTCCTTCGGAGGATCGCATGGTATTGCTTTGCATTTACATAAATGGGCTCTTCAGCAGCTGGTTCAATTGGTAGTGGCACTCGAGAGGATGGTACCATTCCCACAATCTGAGGGTGCATCTGCTTCATTGTTCATGAGATGAAAGTGAGTTTTTACAGTTAACATTAACAACAAAACTTTCTGGCCCTAGCAAAAACAAGCCACTCTAACCAGGGGCATGACGATGAGATAACTTTGTGGACCGAAAACATGGCTGCTGGCATGGGCCATAACTAGTAAATTTACACAGATGACATACAGATGTCAGGCGGAAGAGACGGTAAATTGATCTCAATGATGCTGGCTGTCTGTCTCATTAGGCATTCCTCTTAACTACAGCAGAGGTGCAGAACACCTAAGGCACACATGCAGGCACAGAAACCTCCCAATAGTTGGCCCCAAAAAGGTACACCAACAACATTGCCAAGCAAACAAATAAAGCAGGGTGCAGCACCAGAAAGTAGCAAAAAGTTGGAGAAAATAATGAAAGAACAGGCTGGACGCATAAAAGATCACTTACAATAGCATGCGAGCCATAAGTCGCCACTGCACCACCATAGAATGGATCAGCATACGGGTATGATATGGCCTGGAAAGGTAAAAATCTTGTGTAACTTATCACATGCTTGCTCGTCAGAGAACAAGCAAACTATTGAACCACAAACTTAGTGGAGTTCTTAGCAACACCGAAACTTACATAGGACTGACCGCGGTCAGGTTTTGGATGTGCATAGCCAGTTTCTGGATTGCCCAGAGATAAAGCTGACATCATCTTATTTTCATCGCTCTTGGTGTAACCATCGAGATTACCTAGTTGCAGTACAAGAATACGCAATGTCATAGAGCATTGAGTGTACTTATGCACAAAAGCAAAATACAACAGTATTCTGTACTAATACAATAGAATGGGTATTGGCCAAGAATAATGCAAACCTGATCGGTCATTATGCTCATTAAGGCTTCCTTCACTCATTCCAGACACTTCTTGGTGACTTCCGCTGGTTGATTGGGTTGCTGACGAGTCGTAATCGGGCATTTGATGACCAAATTGAATCATTATTGTGCCATTTTCTGGTACAGAGGAATAGTGAGTGTTAAAATTCTAGCTTAAAATTATAAACTACCAAGATATAAAAGAGGGCAAAGTACTCGCAACATTCGAATGAACCAATATCTGGGAGATTTTCTTACGTCTCATCTCATGGAAATTCTCAATTCTTGTATTTCAGTTCATACTGTTCAAATACAAGCATAGGTCAGTCCCAACATAATAAGATATTTGGAACAAATACAGCCTGCCTAAGTGCCTATGTATGGTACTGGTGATACGAGAAAGCATACTAGAATTGTCGTATTCATGAACAAAACCAGCATGCAACCATAGCCCCTAAAATTCACTAAAATTGATCATATAAGCGGTGTAACGTATTCATGCATATGCTCTAAGACCGATAATATTTGCATAAGAACCATGCATCAGCTCAGAAGCTCCATCCAGAAGATTGTTCATGTAACCATATCTCTTAAATATAGCAGAAACTTTTATGAGCAAACAAATCATATGGCGAGAGTGAGACGGGTTCTTCATGACTGATTCGTTTGGTCAAAAGGCACACTAGCGAATTAGCTCTGCATCTTAAGATCACTGGTTTTTTCTCACCTCCTCTCCTTACAATTCCATGCATGAATTCTGCTGAAGACTAAATTGCATGTCAACCGCTGCTACATCAAGAAGCATTGTCGGGAGCCTCAGCCTGCTACTTCGTGTTGAGGAACCGCCCCCCTGTTCCACGAGCTCTCTTCATAGCATGCTGGTGTCGAGACTCGTGAAGGTATGGCTGCACCCACAGATGTCATGTTTGGGGTGTAGAAAAAGGGTGCAAGAGATCAATATGAAAAATGATCCAAAGAAATTCTAATCGCACAAACCACGAGCAGCAGCATAGTACCTTGCGATTTTTCACCAGCTTGTTTTCAGCCTCTAACTTTGCACGGAGCTGTCTCCTTCGGAGGATCGCATGGTATTGCTTTGCATTTACATAAATGGGCTCTTCAGCAGCTGGTTCAATTGGTAGTGGCACTCGAGAGGATGGTACCATTCCCACAATCTGAGGGTGCATCTGCTTCATTGTTCATGAGATGAAAGTGAGTTTTTACAGTTAACATTAACAACAAAACTTTCTGGCCCTAGCAAAAACAAGCCACTCTAACCAGGGGCATGACGATGAGATAACTTTGTGGACCGAAAACATGGCTGCTGGCATGGGCCATAACTAGTAAATTTACACAGATGACATACAGATGTCAGGCGGAAGAGACGGTAAATTGATCTCAATGATGCTGGCTGTCTGTCTCATTAGGCATTCCTCTTAACTACAGCAGAGGTGCAGAACACCTAAGGCACACATGCAGGCACAGAAACCTCCCAATAGTTGGCCCCAAAAAGGTACACCAACAACATTGCCAAGCAAACAAATAAAGCAGGGTGCAGCACCAGAAAGTAGCAAAAAGTTGGAGAAAATAATGAAAGAACAGGCTGGACGCATAAAAGATCACTTACAATAGCATGCGAGCCATAAGTCGCCACTGCACCACCATAGAATGGATCAGCATACGGGTATGATATGGCCTGGAAAGGTAAAAATCTTGTGTAACTTATCACATGCTTGCTCGTCAGAGAACAAGCAAACTATTGAACCACAAACTTAGTGGAGTTCTTAGCAACACCGAAACTTACATAGGACTGACCGCGGTCAGGTTTTGGATGTGCATAGCCAGTTTCTGGATTGCCCAGAGATAAAGCTGACATCATCTTATTTTCATCGCTCTTGGTGTAACCATCGAGATTACCTAGTTGCAGTACAAGAATACGCAATGTCATAGAGCATTGAGTGTACTTATGCACAAAAGCAAAATACAACAGTATTCTGTACTAATACAATAGAATGGGTATTGGCCAAGAATAATGCAAACCTGATCGGTCATTATGCTCATTAAGGCTTCCTTCACTCATTCCAGACACTTCTTGGTGACTTCCGCTGGTTGATTGGGTTGCTGACGAGTCGTAATCGGGCATTTGATGACCAAATTGAATCATTATTGTGCCATTTTCTGGTACAGAGGAATAGTGAGTGTTAAAATTCTAGCTTAAAATTATAAACTACCAAGATATAAAAGAGGGCAAAGTACTCGCAACATTCGAATGAACCAATATCTGGGAGATTTTCTTACGTCTCATCTCATGGAAATTCTCAATTCTTGTATTTCAGTTCATACTGTTCAAATACAAGCATAGGTCAGTCCCAACATAATAAGATATTTGGAACAAATACAGCCTGCCTAATATGGTACTGGTGACATGCGAACGCATACTAGAATCGCCGTATTCATGAACAAAACCAGTATGCAACCATAGCCCCTAAAATTCACTAAAATTGATCATATAAGCGGTGTAACGTATTCATGCATATGCTCTAAGACCGATAATATTTGCATAAGAACCATGCATCAGCTCAGAAGCTCCATCCAGAAGATTGTTCATGTAACCATATCTCTTAAATATAGCAGAAACTTTTATGAGCAAACAAATCATATGGCGAGAGTGAGACGGGTTCTTCATGACTGATTCGTTTGGTCAAAAGGCACACTAGCGAATTAGCTCTGCATCTTAAGATCACTGGTTTTTTCTCACCTCCTCTCCTTACAATTCCATGCATGAATTCTGCTGAAGACTAAATTGCATGTCAACCGCTGCTACATCAATCAGGTACTTACCAACGAAGCTACAGGGTTGCTAGCTCCCTGTCCAAATCAATATCTTCCACCTTAACCATGAACTAACCAAGCACAACTGACACCTGAACACCACAGGATTCGTTCGAGAAACAAATTCACAAGGAACCAACAAAACAAACAATTTAGAAACACATATCCTGCATACGTTGTGCTCTAACAAAAGACGGCCTTAGCACAGGGCACTCACAGCAACAATCGCCTCACTTCCACTCAGAAATGCACCCACAAATTTCATCACCCTGTCACCCCCAAAAAACAACCCAGCAACCATGATGCCAGCCAGATCCACTACAAATCAACCAGGATCGCGAAGAAACGATCCTAAAACAAGCTGAGCTGCCAGATGGAGCTCCGGCCACACCACAGGGAAGCGATAGACCGCAGATCAGAGAGGCTGGGAGAGAGAGAGGAGTCAGCGAGAAGACCTGTGAGATGAGGAGGGAGCATGTTCCCCTTGCTGCAGCCCTCCTCCCGTGCTGCCTCTTTCCCACCTTGCCTTGCTTCTCCCCTCTGCAAGGTCTCCCTCTGTCTCTCCACACAGAGCGAGTCTTCGCAGTCTTGCCTGGTTTCTCTGCTTGCTCTTTGGCCTTTATCTCTCCTCCTCTGTCTGCTCGCCAACTGCTTAGTCTAATGGAACTGAATAATTAAGCAAGAGGCGGGTGACTTGTAAGATGCCAGCAAGAGAGTTATATATTTATGTGACAGGGAAGAAACAAAAGAATATGCATTTTGACAATTATGATGCAAAACTGCAAATTCGTATCTTCGGCTAAATGCGTACTAACAACTTGAACAACTTGCATTAACATATTTCAGCTAGCAATTAGTACAAGCGTATCACCTATATGAAAAAAAATTGCCGAGAAGACATGTCTGCATGCAGACTTCAGTAAGTTACTGCGCTGTTTCTCGATCAGTTATGTCATTTGTTTGTCTTCACGCCCTCTAACATCGGTGCGGCAAACTCAGCGAGACGGTTAGCGTGGTTGCTTATCTCAAAACATATCGTGTGAATTTAGGAACCGACTGTATTCCAAATTGCTTTTCTACTCCAGTTACTGTGAAAAGATCAACTGAACTGACGCAACATTTTCTAAAGAAAGATGGGAAACAGGTAGATGCAAAGACTTGGGAGGATCAATTACGGTGATTCCGTGAGCAGAAGTAAAATAAACCAACATGACAGGCTTGATATTTCGTGGCATAATATTTTACTCTTGCTTAGCAGGGATTTTTCATCGTATCCATATCACGTAGACGTGCACTGAAGATGCAGTCCTCCTTGTCGCTATCTGCCCCTAAAATGTATGCCTACGTAGCTTTCAGATCAATAGCCGTCGCGGCATGTCTCGCAGGCGCCACTTGTGGCAACGCCCGGTGACTCATCCCAACGCTATGCTGCTTTTTTTCTTCTTTTTTTTTCCTTCTTCCTTTGTCTGCTAGTTAGCGTGGACCGATTGATGGATCCAACTAAGTACCAGTTTTTTTCTCGGACGAATTTTTATTTGTTGTTGTTGTTTTGTCTCTTTGCGACAACCTTTTTTTTCTCAACAATAAATGTTTAATTTATTCTATTTCGGTAATAGTGCTACAGGAGTCTAAAACTTTTTTTTTTAGATGTCGAGGAGTCTAAAACTTAAGACTAGGTGGTTCAGTCGGAATCAGCGACTCAAGATTCCCAGGTAGCTAGGTTTTGGATGTGTATGAACAACCCCCCTCATGCTCCCCTGTTTTAATACAGTTAATAAGATTCGCGACACATGGACGACGATAAGATTGACAGTATTTTGGAATTGTTTCTCAGTGGTAAACATAGTGGGGATCATGACGTCTACCATGTTATACATTCACTTTACACCAAAAAACCCTCTGAAGCTGCTTTTTATGTCTTGCATGCTATAGATATACTCCCACTAATATATAAACAATATTCCTTAGACTGGTTTGTGAACAATTTCAGGACATAAAAGAGTATCTTTCCCACTAAAAAGGGAATGAATATTATCTTGACTAACGAACATTTTAAGTATATAAGAAAAATATCAAATGAGAAGAACGTTTTTTTTGTCCCAAATGAATATGCAAGATCATTAAGGGAATTCAGTAGGGAAACTAGCTAGGGGTTTGTTTTCCAGTTTTTTCAGAAGCTTGAAGAACAATTTAACAAGAGCCACGGAATCTGCTATGTCAGAAAAACAACAATAATAAAAAAAATGTAATGGATTGACCAAACTGGCCATATATGATCAGCAAACCATTAAACTTTTGAGGAGAATTCAGTTAACACACTTCCACAAAATTTAAATATAATGACCTTAATAAGAAATACTAAACCAGTGCTAGAAGTCAACTGAGTTTGATGCAACTCCGATAAGCACATCTTTCATTATAGGATTAAGTCGTAATCACGCACTACAGCGTTAACCACGGCTGCCGAAGACACGGCACACGTGATGGCACGGCACTACCTCAAAAGCAACGGGCTTTGAACTTTCAAACCCAAATCCCAAGATAGAATAATCTAGAAGGCACCCTTGCCAACCTGAGTGCCTCATGATCCTTATCCATTAATCGTACCATCAACCAAAGCAAATATATTGCGTCGCCAAGGATTAGGTATTTTATGGGTACGAAGCGTGATGCTCCCCTCACTCGTCTTTATGCTGGACAGGACGGTGAACCCCATTTTCCAACGGCAATCTTATCCATGTTCCCAACGGACAACCAAACGGTACTACGTGTGAAATATTAGTAGTGGTATTCTAGTACTAATTTGTCCTGAGGCCACGTGACTAAGTCTGGTGAAAGATGGCATCAAGAATAAGCGGAAAGGATTAGATAGGACCGACACAGAAAACTACAACAGCAAAATGCATTGGGGAAAGTAAGCAGATCGGATCAAGCTGTCGTAAAAGTCAGAAGAAGATCACACGTCTTGGGCAGAATGGCCTATAATGCCATGCCCAAATCTAATTTTCCTGGAATGCCACGCGCAATGTCAGCGTAAGAAAATGCATTCCAGAATTTGTGATGAATTTAACTACAGTTTAGAGTGTATTGGACAATGGACATTGTGGGAGTAGTGTAGAAAATACTAGTAGCATTTGTCATGAAATGGTAAACAATATCACTGGGCTGTGTGATGCAGGCTATATACTGAACGTTAATGCGTCACTTCATGGAAAATGCAGACGTTTCTATGTGTGAGTGTGACTTCACACTTCGGTGAGTTTCCTTGTAATTCTGTCAGACGAAGTGATAGCAGTAGCAGTCACCATTTCTTATCAGAATTTTTAGATGACTTGTCATATGATACTACAGTGAATGTTACGTACACCAATCAGGACTGGGAGATGCCCCAAGCCCCAGCATAGCAGAGTCAACTGAATCAGCAATTCAGCATCAATCAAGACAATCAGCAACTCGTACGGTTGCGGTGTATTCTTGTTTAGATGATACAGGAAAGGACCAAGACCTAGCCAACGGTCGAGTAAATCTCAATAAATTCGCCGCTTTCGCGCTCGTAATTAGATGCTGACCTCAACTTAAAACAAGCACGTATCGGTTTCAATCAAGGAAGAAAAAAATTGAGGAGCGATTTCGCCATTTACCGTGCGGTGGCTGAACAGACGCACAGCGCCGCTGTTCACCCTGGCGGCGCGGCCACGGCTCGCCCCACGTCCCGGTCCTGCTCCGCCTCTTCCCCGCCAAATAGGTGGGCTCTCGGACTCCATCGCCACCGCTGTCCTCGCCGCCTCGCAGCAGACCCTGATCGGACTTCGCCCACGAGTCGATCCCCGTGGAGAGGATGACCGAAGTCGGGGGGTAACTGGTCGTCCGAAGTATCCGGGCTTCTTTTCCCCGTCGCATTGGGCCACTTCATCGGCCCACTTTTCAAACCGAAAGCCTAGAAAATACCAGCATTTGTCCTGAAATGTGGAGAGCGACTAGCCCACGAACATTCAGCAGTGAGACGAGCCGGGCCGGGCCTTTCCCCAGAAAACTGAAAATGAATAAGTGCTGTTTACTCTCTGTTTCAAAATCCCAATAAAAAGTTGTGTTCTTGCATTGGATGGGGTTCTCTATCGAGATAAGTTCCTCATGTACTCGGAGTTTGTTGATGTCAGGGTGATGTGTATAAACCCAGAACATGTAATGCAGTAGCAGATAGGCTAGCTAAGCTTGGGGTGGTGTCATCTGGCCGGATGGAAATCAGGCTATTGTAAATGATCTTGTGCTCTTGATATTCAATTAGCCTTCAGTTAATGGAATCCCTATTCCATCTCCCCCCAAAAAACATCATCGTAAAAAAAGTCTCCTCTAACAAGAAACACACGTTTGTGATATGCTCGACTCTTTTGCGGGCATCCTATAGCTAAGGCTGAAGCTGCATTACATTGGCTAATCTTTCCGAAGTGATGTTTTGCTTCCACGGTCAGTGAAGGAAGCAGCAGCCCTTCGACAGCAACAAGGCTGCCATTATCCTCTCGGACGCCTTTGGACTTGCAAGTTGCAACGAGATCTGCCTGGTGTCATCAACCTACCTACTTGACAGCTACTGAAGTCCTGATTTAAACACATCCACGGTCGATTTCTACATCCAGCTGGACCTCAAAAATAAAATGCAGTTTCCTCGCAAACAAAAAATGAGGTCCTTTGTTGCTGAACCAGTCATTCCTGAATTCGGCGGTACTGGCACACTTGTCCGTGGTCAATTTTTCGAGTCCACGATAAATGTAATGAAAATCAAGAGAATGGAATCCGCGGCGATGCTAGATTACGTGCATTTGGAGCACTCGCACTAGATCTTCTCTTCCGCCAAAATCCATGTTCGTTGGCGTTTGTTATTTATATGTAGAAGTAGTACGATGCAGAAAAAGGAGATGAGAGCACGTGCTTTAGTCCTCGTCGCAAACTGGAAGCAACACGCATGCATGCTCACATTGGTTAGTGCAACTCGATTGTTCTTGAAAAACCGGACTTGCAGTTCCTAGGAACCTGACGAGAAATAGGAGCATGCATCTGAGGCTTCTGAGCTGGAGTAAAGATTTCCCATGACGAGAGCGAGAGATACGGAGCGGTCGCGCGTCACGCACACGTCTTGATCATCTGCAGGTGCCGCCTGTGGAAGCCAAACCTCGGCCGTCGCACTCGGCACGGCTCTTTTCTATTTCGACCACCGGCAATGGCGCGCGCGCGCGTGTGGGCGGCCCCTCGAGAACCCAACGGCCACGTACGTCGGCCCCGCCCAGCGCGCCACTGGATTTGCTGGCGGCCCACCGAGTCCTCCAACTCCACGGGCGCTCAGCAAACGGCGATCCACCACTTGCTCGCCGCCGCTTGCACCCACCCAGATCGAAACAAAGCTGTTCCTCAAAAAAATAAGTAAATAAAGATCGAAACAAAGCTGCTGATCCAACAACGGCCGCGTGGGACCGTACGAGAAGGACCCATGTGTCATTGGGTTTGACATAGATGGCCGTCGCGTCTGTGGGCTGCTGGTAGCCCACGGAACTGAGACGAACCGTGTCCAAATTAGAATGTGGTTGTACACTTGGACGGTACACGCGCGACGCGTGAGCGTGACTCCCTCCCTCCTCGTTCCTCCCGAATTGCTTACGTCCCAGGTGTGCGGTTCTTCCTTCTTTGTTTGACTGAAAACCGCTTTGCGCAGAGGAGCATCCTCGAGCTATTTTGGTGCAATTCCAGGTAGAACGCTGCTAGACGTGGGAAACCTTTTGGCCATGCACGTGTGAAAGTCGTCCCACTTCTTTAAAGAACAAGTTTGCTACACTAGGCAAAAAGAGATGGAAAACAATCCTTCTCAAACCATGAACGTGAACCTACACGACCGAAAAGGTCCGCATCCGTACTGTTCATGCATAACGACAACAAATTTTCTTCCACCGGGGGCCATCAAATAGCGGTTGCATTGCACCAATCTGTTTTTTCTAGTGCTTCCGTGAAAACACGAAATCAATTCATTTGATGAAACTGGAGTTTGTGAAGTTCTAAACTTGGGAATCATACAAACAAGCAAACCATTCTCGAGTAATATCTCCGCCTGCAAGTTCGGATTGGCCCACGTAATAGGACAGCACACAGAAATGCGCGGGCCGGCTTGTCGGCGACCCATTTCTCCCAGTTGATTGCATTTTATTGTGGGCGAGCCATCGTGTGTCTCTGTGTGCGCAACACTCCAACTCGCGCCATTAAGAAAAAGCGTCCTCTCTCTCTCTCTCTCTCACTCACTCAAGACGGTGGCCCAGCTTTCCCGCGAGATCCAGCCAATGGGCGACGCCC
>LAPY01000892.1:107220-118862 GCA_000970635.1 Eragrostis tef | reverse complement strand
CCGCGCTCGACCCCCCCCCCCCGCCGCTCTCCAAGGTGACGCCATCGCCCATCCCCGTTCGAATTCTCGTGGCTTAGTTTGGACCAGGTTGGGATTTGATGATCTGAGGGTGGGGTTGTTCTGTGACCGCAGTTCAAAGTGGCGCTGTGTCAGCTCTCGGTGACCGCGGACAAGGCTCGCAACATCGCGCACGCGCGCGCGGCCATCGAGAAGGCCGCTGCCGACGGCGCCAAGCTCGTGCTCCTCCCGGTAAATATATGCTATCGAACTTTCTGCTACTTGCAGTCTGGCACTAGTGTGTGCTGTCTAGATGACTTCGGACTTGGAAGGCATTTGGGATGATTGTGACTTGTGTCCATCAATTCAGCTAATTCGTGGTGATTGTTCCATAGGAGGCTAAATTATTAATATCGTTGGATATGTCGATAAGTGAATGTAAGAGATACGAGCTTGATTGATACAGTTCTGCGCTCTGTTAGATGATCATTGGACATGCCGTAGTGTTTACTGTTCCATTTCATGCTTTGGTGTGCATATGCCATACCGCTCAAATGTTGAGTACTTGAGCACTTTAAGTTTTTGATCGAAATGTACCATGAAAAGTGATGGTAATGTTCACATTAGTGGTTGATTCTGATTGTTGTAAAAAGAAAAATGAGTAGCCTGCATCGCTCTGGCAAATTAGTGTTTCATCTAGGAAACAAACATATTTTGCGTCTCCATTTGGATCCAACTCAGCGTTTTATGTGAAATACACTGATCGTGTTGCCCTTTAGCCTTTTGGTATAGAATAACTGTGAAATTTCTTGCTTTGTTATTAATGTCCAACATATTTTCTTCCTCTCCTATACGTCATGCTTCAGAAATATTATCTGAGTGAGGCGTGATCATCGCGCTGCTTGTTGCATTTACATGTTGCTCTTGTGTTCATGCTTGTAGGAAATCTGGAATGGCCCATATTCAAATGACAGTTTTCCAGAGTACGCTGAGGACATTGAAGCTGGCGGCGATGCAGCTCCATCATTTTCGATGATGTCGGAGGTTGCTCGCGCCTCGCAAATTACTCTTGTTGGTGGGTCCATAGCAGAACGTTCTGGCAACAACTTGTACAACACATGCTGTGTCTTTGGTTCAGATGGCAAGCTTAAGGGTAAACATAGAAAGGTATCGCTGAAAACTTACTTCTTCCACCCGATTTATTTATCTACTGCAAGTAATAAGCTCCAGTTTTTCGTTTGACATCTCAGTGGGTATTGAGCCCATGAAGTCGTCTTAATGTGTTCTAGTAATGAAATATTTTTGTGTCTAACAGATCCATCTTTTTGACATCGACATTCCTGGGAAGATTACGTTCAAGGAATCAAAGACTCTTACTGCTGGGCAGAATCCTACTATTGTAGACACAGGTTTGTGCAGTTAATCTGCACTCTGCAGTAAATGAGCAATGCAAAAATTTCAGTTTTCATACAACGGGACGGGAACAACCATGCATGTCTAACGTTGGGTTAGGGTAATTTGAACAGGGTATTATGAACAAAAACGCAAGTTGAATGACTGGGATAGTTTAGTTCAAGTTGTAATGTCGCAGCCATATTACTATATTATTTCATTTGGGTATGGTTTCTGAAACATTGCTGTTTTTTACCCCTTTTGTGTGTTTGTGGTAAGTTTGACAACACAAATTTAATTGAATTGTATATATGCTAATGACAGCGTTGATTTCCTTTTCAGACGTCGGACGAATTGGTATTGGTATATGCTATGACATCCGTTTCCAAGAATTAGCAATGTTGTATGCTGCAAGAGGTACTCACTCATACCCTTTATTTGTAATCCACAATTTATCTGTTACTTTGTTCAGCATCGTCATCTCTAGTTAAGCTGTACTCTAGTTAACTCAATCTTGAAAGGTGTGATGCTATGACATTTTCCACTGTATTTGAAACATGGCATCTGCCAACCTAATCAACAATTTGTATGAGGATACACCGAGTGTTATGGACTGATTTTAGATGGTGGAAGGAATTGGGGAGATTGCCGGCCACAGGCCTGAGCCCATGGCACAGCAAGAAGAATGATTTCCTTCTTTATTCTTGCCTGCCTAAACTGCATGCCGTATGCCCCCATTGATTAGAGCTGGCTGGACTCCTAACAGACCTCTAGCAAACCATCCTAATCTCATTGAATCCAGACAACACGATCTAATCAGCTAACAGACTAAACATGTTTATCTCTTGCCCACGTTCTGCAGCTCTTCCTTTGTGTGGACTGGCTGACCCAAGGCCCTAACAGGCTAACACTACACTCCTCTCGGCGAGACAGCTCGTCCTCGAACAGTCTGACAGTAGTAGTTATGAGCTCCTGCTTAAGGTTCATGGGCCTCATGGCAGTTGACGGCAATCCCATGTCAAAGACAGGCTGTTCCTGGGGCGCGAAGTTGATGCTGATGTGCTCTCCGTGTGTGTGGCCTATCACGGCTCCATGTCGACGCCAGCACTGGAGTTGCTGTAGATGGCTTTGTTGCCAAACCAGTGTGCCACGAGAAGCTCCTGATGGATGGACAACTGCAGCATGATGCACCTCCATTGCTTTCCAGTCCATTTATCCTGGCTCCCATGGAAATAACACGACCCTGTCATCCTCTTTGCTGGTTGCACCATCTCCTTCCTACTGAATCAAATGCAAGCCCGGCAGATCACACACACATACATTTCCAGTCGCACAAGTGATCCGTGTCGTCGAGGAAGGCATTGCCATCTCAGATGCATGACATGCTGCTGCTTAATCGTCGGATTGCAACACCTCTTGAAGCTCTGCAGCAGAAAAATCTGACCATATAACACAGTGTTTGATTGTCATTTTCAGATTTCTAGTTACTGTTAACATGTATAAGCACTTGAATAGGTTGCTGCTGCTAGAGATCTCTGAAAACACTAACAAAATAGACTAAGTTGACCCCTAAAGAAAGTACTAAGTTCATTTTACTGACTGCAGGTGCTCATTTGTTGTGCTATCCTGGTGCATTCAACATGACTACTGGGCCATTGCATTGGGAGTTGCTGCAAAGGGCGAGGTACTCACATCAGTTTTTGCCTCAAGATATTATATTATGATAATGATGGGAGGGCTGCATAATGGGCTAATAACTTGTCCTGACTGAAATGTCTCCATTATATTATATACTGACGACATTATTTTGCAATGGCAGGGCTGCGGATAACCAGGTATGCTGAGCGACCATGCCGTTCTTTCATTTTGCTTAACAGTAACATACCAGTTTTATGCTTTCACGTGTTAATGAACGGTTTGGTGTCAGCTGTTTGTGGCAACATGCGGTCCAGCTCGAGACACAAGTGCAGGCTATGTTGCTTGGGGTCACTCCACTCTTGTTGGACCTGTAAGTTGATTTGAGATTTTCAGATGCCATGTCTTTGTTCTGTCGTGTAACTAGCATAGATATGGTCATGGCTTATGTAACTATTTGCTCTTCACTGTTAGTTTGGGGAGGTGATCGCAACAACTGAGCATGAGGAGACAACTATAATAGCAGAAATTGACTATTCGTTGATTGAGCAGAGGAGGTAAGCAGAGTGAAATCCAGTGACCTTCTTGATCAGTCCTTCACGGTTTCACCTTGGTTAACATCTGGCACAAACACTTTCTCCAGGCAATTTCTTCCTCTGCAACACCAACGACGTGGCGACCTTTATCAGTTGGTAGATGTCCAGAGACTGAATTCTCATTAGCAAGCTTGGATGGTGGATGCGTTGCTCGAATGGGCTTGAACTGTGATGCAGGAGACATTGATTCTGCTGGTTAACTCGTGCCCCGTTCATGAGATGTATGTGCATGTCCTTGCCTGGACATATGGGCCTAGTGGAGAAGATGAATAAGGCTCTTGTACTTTCTGTGGCCCGGGTTACCCAATATAATACAGACGATTTCTTCTCTTCACCATGAAATAAAGAGTTGAGCTCAACCAGCGTAATACTCTTGATATGTTATGGTTTTGGTCTCGCATATTGAACTGCCTTTGTAACCAAAAAAGTTCGCCCCCAATGGTTTCGCCTCTATTTTGGGCATTTCGTGAGGAACTACAGTCATAGAATAAATGGATATGATGGCAGGGGAACCTGTGCACTGTATGAAGCATAAATGATTAGGCAGGTTCCCTAGCGAGGCTGCAGACCTGCACCGCCGGAAGAGAGCTTCCGAAGACGATGGTGCTGCGACCGCGGGCACCACACACTGTCCACTGATGGGGCAGGCATGAGGAGCTCATGAGCCCAATGCCAGCCTTTCTTGTGTCCGGAGCTGTGAACCAATTTAAGGCTTCTCACGCGTTCCAGTTAAAGAGAGATCGAGGTTCAAATCCACTTCTATTGAATGCGAATCGGCCATGAAATGAGTAGCCATGGTCACATGCATGCTGCCCGCTGCAAGCTCCGTGCACCAAAGGTCTGCTGAGGATTACAGGCTGCCACAGGGAGATGTCCGCCATGCATGGACCCCCTGGGCCGGCTACGGATCCCGAGATTCATCGGAGTTCATTAACACATCTTTCCTTGAAAGCAGTGGCGGAGCGTGACCTCAAACCAAGAGGGGCCGGTTGCTACAGTAGACATCCTCGCCGGCTCTGCCAGTTTGGTGGCCGTAGTCGCTGCAGATTGCTGAAGTTGGTTACTTGTATCTTGCGGCACTGATCCACCTGCCATGGAAGCGAGGCAGCAAGACGAGCACGTGCTGGCCGACCACTGAGCACAGACAAGAACGATCTCATGCCGTTGCCCTTTTTGTGCTGCGTCCTTTTTCTGTTTAGCTTGCTGCCATGCCGTGCAAAAACTTCGACTAGAAACTAGAAACACGTAGTGGAGAGGGCGAGAATGAAGTGCGTGAGAGAAACGATGTCTGTTTCTGCAGCCACCCAGACATCTCTTCTCGCATGCGCTAATATCCGTGTGGGGGTTGGGGGGGGGGGGGGGGGGGGGGGGGGGGGGCGGAGCCCAGAATGGTCTCCAGTGGGCTCCGCCCTTGCTTGAAAGTGTACTAGTCCTAGTGGTACTAAGATGATTCAAAAATAGACAAAATTTGCTGTATTTTGAAACAGAAGGATCGAAAGGCACACTCGAAAGTTGTTTCTGTTCTTCAAGAAGTTGCTTTCATCCAAATGTCCTCCAACTGTTCGCCTAGGGCCTGCCGGTAATAGTGAGAGACAATGATCAGCTCCAGCTCTAGTATCTGGAACAAACCATTCGAAAAACGATCATGCTCAATCAAACGACGAGCAATTTGCAGCGGACGCAGTACGTGCCATCAGTCCATCACGCCGTCGTGATTCCCGCCTTGAATCGCTGCCAAATTGCTGCTGTGCGTCAGTCCAGTCGTACAGGGCTGCTGCGAGTACCCGCAGGGCAGAGCACCAGTACCCGCGTCGCGTCGCATGGGCCTCGCTCACCTGCTTCTTTTATTGCATGGGCCTTCGGCTGTCGGGGCACCAGGCTTCTCGCCGTTGCTTGCGCTTTAGCGGTGGTGGATAAGCGCTTTGAAACAAACACAGAACTCATCCCCGTCTCGTGAGCTGACACAGTGACCCCCGCTTTTCCTTGCAAAAATTTCCCCTATCGTCCCAAAGCAGCCGTGCCGATCGGGAAGCAGCTTCCAAGGACGGGGCAGCGTATCGACCGCCTGCAGTGCAGAGTACAGAGGCAGCACTCCTTTCGTTGCGAATCGACGTACGTTTACGTGATGGCGCGGCGCGTAGTACTCAATGCCGCGATCCAAGGCCATGTCCGGCCGTGATGTTGGAGTGAACGTGCAGACGGGGTCAGGACACACACTGTACAGTAACAGGGGACAAACACGCCCTCCGACACGCGCCCAGCTCGTCGGACATCGCCCCGCCGGAAATGTCGTAAACTTCGGCTGGCAACACCAGCTGGCAGCCTGGCACGAGGGAGGGAAACGTGCGACACGGTCGTAGCGACAAGCTGCCGGATCCGAGGCAGCATTTGCACGTCCATGCGACCGCTGTACGTACGTGTAGCATGATGCCCCGTTCAGCAATGGTTCGTGCATCATTGTGGCCTTGCCCAGGTGCAGGAGCATACAGGAACAGAAGTGTATCCGTACTGTAAAAGAAAGTAAAGGCCAGATCGGCACACGTACGAGTGATAGCATATCGTAGGCTCGCACGTGGGAAGGCGATCGCGCGTGGCAGGCAGGATTGCAGAGAACATCATTGCATCTACTACTGCTACTATCCCTCAAAAATCCCAAGCTCCCAACCATCCAATCCAATGATCCAACCCAAGAACAATTCATAAAACGCCGTCGATCCTTTTGATGCTGCTAGCCTAGCCTGCTTAGCTACGCTTTCGTTTCGTACTGTACGCCCCCCGTAGCTTTGCACGCGGTAAAAAGCCGAACCCAATGACACTTTGGGCCCACGTGTCATCCCCCTCCACGCGCCCTCGCCGCTTTCTCTTTCTTGGCTCCTGTGCGGACGCGACATGGTCGTTGCCGCTTCCAAGGTTTGGTAAAGCTCGATCAGCCTGACCTGAGATGTGGGGATCGAATCGGATCGGATCCGGCGCGATCGGTCGGCCCGATCCCACCACGGCCAGCAGACGATCGAGCCCGACCGGCTTTGCCGCAGCAGGAAGCCCGTGCAGAGGCGCGAGCGTTTTCTCTTGGTCGAAGCGAAAGCTTCACGGAATCATGGCCAGAGAGAGAGCTTCACGGTTACGAGTCCTGCCTGCTTAGCAGGGCCCGTGACTCGGGATTGGTGCCGCGTGGCCCTGCGCTTCTTTTGATCGCCGGTTTGATTGGGGACCCTTGCTGGATCGATCTTTTGTTTGCCAGCGTCGCTTTTGACGTTCTGTTTCAGTTAAATCCGCTTACTGTTATAGTTTTCTCTCTTCGTCTTCTTCTTTTTCGTGTTCTAAACGTCTCAAGTTTCCGCAATGCGCGCAGGGGCACAAAGTGCGCGTAGCTCTACGTACGTACGCGTGCATGGAAGCATGCATGCTTCTGTTTTCACGTCAGGATTTCCCTCACCACGTACGTAGTAGTACGTCCCAACTACGGCGTGCAAGGATATGCCGGGTGATTTCTTCAAAATTACAGTTCCTTTCTACAAAGAGGAGCTGTCCGTACAATTGTTTTCCCACAAACAACAATATGCAAAGGCAAGGACATGTGGTCGAATAGTAGTTGCAGAATGTAAGGCCACGCAATCGCTGCTTCATGATGCTATAGAAATAAGAAATCTCATACCTAGGTTCATAGACGTCGTAGCTTATATATGGCCTAGATCGACCTACCTCCCACACAGCCACGGCACATTACAAAACCAAAAAGAAATTGCAAGTTCAGTAGTAGTATGTGCTCAACTACTGTTTTATATTTACGCTTCAGGAAAGTGAAGATGTATAAGTATTAGCCTCCCACTTTCAACGCACAATCGATCCTTTCCAGAACCTGATTAAATAAGCAGTATCATGGGACTGATTAACGGTGTTTGATTAGTGCCTGGAGAACCTAACAATGGGTCAACTCATAATGGACAAGTAAAATCTCTCTTTTAATTAACTCATCGCCTTTATGTGATCGTCCTAAACACCAGTAGTGATAAACACCTATCTTATCCAGCAAGTGGCCAAACTTTTGTCAATTTGTAGCATGATAGCTTCTATTTCACGAGGGTAGCCAACTATTTTTGCCAACGTATGCTAAGCTGGTGATAAGGCTGCTTAATTGTATGGCTTAAATTTGAAGCTAGGGTTCCATTTGCTACGCTGTAATTACACACGAGACCGTGTTATTTTTGTGCAATCCCTTTGAAATTCTCAGTGACCTAGCAGATCTATCAAAGGAATATTGCCCTGAGATGCATGAGAAAAATGGCATGTGTTTTCAAAGGAATATTGCAAAAAGGAGAAAATATGATGTGTGTGTGTGTGTGTGTGTGTGTGAGAGAGAGAGAGAGAGAGAGAGAGAGAGAGATCAGTCGCCTGAAAATTCTCACAATTTTTGGCCTAAAATTTGCAGATCGTGTGATGCTAACATTTCTGCCCCTCTTCTTTGAGTGTAGGGGTCCCCGACTTTCTTTCCTCATCAGCCCTGAAGATCTTTGTCCCTCTATATTTATAGCCGGAATATAGCAAAGCTAGGATGGCAGTTGTACTAGCTAAACCATTTTGAGGGACACTAGCTAGAGCCTACTTGTAATAGGCGATTATAGAGAATGTGTGCACAGTACAGACAATGAGCTGGAAGAACTTATCTTTTCTCGATGCTTATCAGCCTCTTGTGGTATTGTGGTCCTTGCCCATTCCAGTAGTACAATTTAGCTCTCCAACTGGTTCGATTAAGTCTTAATCAACTTTGCAGTAGCTGTCTATGTCTCTATGCATATGCCATCTCAGAACCAGTTGCTAATGTGGAATCGAGTTGCATCGATCGTCAGCTTTGCGTGCTCAGGTAGGTTTAGGATCTGTGGTCCATGTACATGGAGTCATTTCATATAAGCGTCTGAAATGATTTTGCATTTAGATCCATCGAATGGCTACAATAATAATATTATTGTGGCGTTCAGCCTTTCGTACCCATGAAGATAATAGCAATAAGCCTTTCATACCTCGAAATAAAAAGCTTCCTTTATCTGCATGCAACTTATTTGCTCTTCTCTCGACGAGGAAAGAAACAACAGCATAGAGGATTAGTTACAGGTAGTACTAGTACGGTACGGTCCATGAAAAGCAGTACTGTATTTTCATTTCTTATTCCCGCGGCCATTAGTCTAGTCCAGCCACGCTCCAAAAGTATGGGAATCGATTGATGGAACCAGCCATAGAAAAATGACTCGAATGCAATGGCTGGAGGCTCGAAACCCTCTCATCTTTTTGACTGGGACAGACTCACCGAAGCTGGGAAAAGGTGAAAGAAATTTGAGAGAAAATAATGCTAAAATAGAGCACTCACAGTTTCCTTTCCACTATTGAGATTAGTTCAGATAAAGGGGTTAGATTTTGTTCACAAGTTTATCAGGTCCTGACTGTGACACCAAGCTTGGAGTGACAATGGGGACCCGGAGGCGCTGGAGGTTTGATTGCATTTATGCTGGCTGGGTCATGGACATCAATTTTCTTTATAACACAAACAGTTTTCACAGTCCCTTTTAGGTTCCATTTCTAATGCATCTCGTAGGAGCGGGCGGCAAATACGAATACAATCGTAACCAACATGCCCTTTAATTTCGGTTTGCCTTGAATTTTAAAGTAGGCATGCAGTGGACAACATATGAAGTAGGAGACTAGGAGTAGTAACAGGAGTACGAGGATCCTCCGTGTGTCTATTAAATCGATGAATGGTACTTACAAACATAAAGATGGGTAATCGATCAAGCATAAATAGGACACACTGCGCTCAACCTGAACCGAGGGACGGCTCCAAAAGGATAAAGGTTTTACAGTGCCATATAGGAGTATATACATAGCGATACACAAAAAAGGACGAAGAATCAATTCCGGACAAAACATCAGAGTCGAACATAAGAAACGGTGGCTGAATAATCAAAGGTGAGAGGGTCATCAGATCTTCCATACGACTCAACACTTGGCTGGTTTTAAAGTTCAAACAAATCTTCCGTTCAGCCGAAACAATTGACTGTCCTATAACACACCCGACCCGGAACCGCCGTAATGTATGTTACTGATGTTGCTAACTAATGTATGAAATATTTTACGTCGAGCATCAATTTACCTGATTTTATTTGTAGACCTGTTGTTAATGGAGACAAATGCAATGGCGCACGCGTGGTAGAGGTAAGCTAGGGTGCAATTAACACATCACATGATCGAGTTTACTTTTGTAGCAAGTCATGAGTTCTTGACCATCCAAGATTAGCATTTCGATCGTTGAGACCGTACAGATAACCGGGATAGAGGCCTTGTTTCCTGGTTTCGCCGCTGCCAAATTAAGGTATGCCACAAAGGTAGCAATCTGCTTGGCAATGCTTCATCATCTCCGACTCATCAAGGGAGCTCGCTAGCTGTAATGGTGTCCAATAATCGGCAACACCAAGAACTGTAGCCTCCAGCTGATCAGCACCAAAAACTGCTGAAGCAAGCTGACGTTTCTGAAAAGCTGTGGCAACGCAGGATGGTGCTCCAAACACGAGTCCTGGAAATGATTGGTAAATTCCCTTAGCAGAGTGCGGCAGGAGGGAGCAGCAGCAGGCGGAGCGTGCGCAACCCCGGCAAATCTCTCTCGCCGGCGAGCCTGCCGATCATGACGTGCTATATCCATCCATCCATCTATCCCATCCCACGGTTTATCTTTTCTGATATGTTTGTTTATCTTTTTCACGCAGTGCTCTGTTCGCCGCACGCCCAGAGACCAGAGAAATGCAGAGCGCAAGTATACTGATTACCTAGGACACTTTGGTGTGGTAGTGCGCTTGCCATCGATGAGATAGAAACGTCGTCAGATATCCAACCGAGCTCGACCCTTTCAGTATCCGAATCGATTGCTTTCGATTGGACTCCGCTTTTTAAGACCTATCGCCATGAGTGTGTAGTTGAACTTAAGAACAGCTGCCGGAGACGTGGCGAGGACTAAAATATACAACGCCGAGATCTTGCAGAAAATTTACAAGGTGTTTTGCACTGAAACAGAAGCGTAAGTTGGTTCTTTGACTTCATTCAGAACAACCGAGTTACAGAGTGGATAGTACACTCAGGAAACAAGGGGAAGCAGAGCGAAATGTCCATAGCATTTGCTGAATTAGTGCCACTAAAATCAGAACTAGGCACACCGCACCTAAAATCGAAGAAGAAGAGAAATTTTTAAAAAAGAACTAAGCACACCGCACCTAAACTAGACCAGGGGCAGCAAGCGCTTTGCCCCAACTGCCAAACTAGTTGAATTTTACAGTTGCCCCACCATTTTACAGTTACTCCAACGTTACTACGGCCTGAATCAAAATTAATCCTCAGATCAGACGACTCTGGTACTCCTCCCGTGCGCGTACCCGTGTCCGTGAGCGTGGCCAATGCCGCGGTTGAGCACGACCCTGGTGGTCTCGTACACCGGCAGCTCGTCCTCCGTCCGCCAGGTTCTCGAGCTCGAACAGGTCGGAGCTGGCGTCGCTGCTGTCCTCGTCGTCGTCATCGTCGTCGTCGCTCTCCATCTCCATCCGCCGGAGCAGCATCTGCTCCACGGCGCCGACCTACGGCGTCTTGCTGAGGCAGGAGCGCGAGTACGAGGACGCCGTGGAGCACGCGGACTCAGTTGCCGCCGCGCGCGACGCCGAGGAAGGCGGCGCCGTCGCGGGGCCGCGCTTGCCGGCGAAGATGGCGTTGAGGAACCCGGCCAGCCGCGCGCCGGGGGACGCCGGCTTGCGGAGGTCCCGGAGCTTGGCGCGGATGGCGGCGCCCGGTTTCTTGGCCTTCTTCTCCGGGGCGAGCGTGGGCGCGGGCGCGCCGGCGGCGGCGAGGCTGGTGCGGATGGGACGCAGGCGGCGGTGCTGCGACGACTCGGCCTCGGACGAGGAGAAGCCGCCGTAGCTGGAGCACTCCGACGAGCTCGACGTGGTCGCCGGCGCCCTGCTGCTGGCGCGGTAAGTTCCGGCCAACGACGGC
>LAPY01000892.1:84200-95285 GCA_000970635.1 Eragrostis tef | reverse complement strand
CGGTCGTGGGAGCGACCGCTACGGTAACAGTCGCTTTAGCGCTCTCCACTGCGGAGATTTTTACCCCTATCCTGGCCTGGAGGTCGGGGATAGAGGTCCCGGTGCAGATAGTCTCACAGGCGCAGCTGGGGCTACTGGGACGAGATGCGCGCGCGCACGATGATGCCCTCTCTGCCTGGCAGCTTCCGTCGCACGGGTGGCGCCCGCGCGCAGATTTGTTGTTTCTTTTGCCAAGCGCCCACCCCAACCTGTCTTGCGATTCACTTCTCCTCCGGCTCAACGTACGTACGTGCGTGCTGAGAAGGTGGCTGAAACCGAAAGCGGAGCAGAGTGTGTTGCATGCACCGCTGGCATGGGAGATTAACTAGTGGTGAAGCGGTTGGAAAGGTTTGGGCGAATGGAAGGGGGCGCACGCACGGGTCTGGGAAAAAGATGGTGGCTTTGGCGATGTTAACTTGTTAAGTGTCCTTGTCGCCAGATTGATCCACTAATCATGCTACCCCTATGCCCTCCCAAGGCCGCACTTTTGTTCTTCTAGGCTACCTAGCTCTCTTTCGAGACCCTAGGTAGGATGGTCCTTCAGCTGAAAGAGTGGTTACCTCGGTTGGATGTTAATTAGTTTGAGCACGCAGCTGGTTAGGTCCGCTGGTTACATGTGCATGGTTACTGGTTTCTAAAATTCATACGTACACGACAGAAGTAACTTTTTCGGTGATTGCAATTCACTATGACAGTTCACTCCCGCGCAATTGTTGTTTCAAAGCGCACCGAGAATCACATCGAAAACCTTCCTTTCTGATGACAGATGTATTATCTATAGACTAAAGACGGATTTTCTATAGACTTTCGAACTGCTTAGCGCCCTACTAATGAATTACTCTTCTGAAAACAAGAACATAGGGGTAGGCTTCGGCTATCGGTACCGGGCCAAATCTACTCTTGCTTCCCTTCGGGATTTTTTCTAATTATATCTTTCTCTTCGGCACTAAAGGCATTCTTTCCTCCTTTTCGCAGGCACCGGATTTAAGAAACTACTACTCCCGAAACTGAAACTACTTAACTGGCATCTTCAACTTCTAATCGACTTTTTAAACTACTTCAAACCGCACTCGGGAAAAAGAATGAAAGGAAATACTATACCGAACTCGCTGGAGCGATAGAATAGAGCGTGATCGTCCCACCATATATTGCATCAAGGGTCACACCATGTCAAATTCCATACACAACTCTCTCACCGTGAAAGTTTCACACGCCCTTTTCCGACGCAGAAGCAACTGGTGTCTGTCAGCAACATGGACGAGACGGAACCGCGAAAACGATGGATCATCTCTTCGAGCGAAAAGCAAGCGTGCTTTAGTTGCGCATTATACTGCAAGGGCAAATCATCACCTGAATATCGCGCGATCGTCATGTCTCCTGATACGATCAGAGATTCCACTGCACCTCTTGCCATGTCTAGAGGATAGCTAGCAGATAGTGCAGCCGTGCGCTGGTGGTTGATAGCAACAAGATCTCTCCACGCTACTACTACTAGTTGTTTCAGCGGGTGGGGCGGCTAGAGCGTAGCTTCATCCGTCGATCTGATTGTGACTGCTCTGCTTGCCTAGTGGTATAGTGGACACTGAAACCTGCAATGTTCTTGTTGATCTAGCTAGCGGATATGTTTCTTCACTTTTTTCATGATTCGGTGAATTATTGCTAGAATATTCGATATAGACGACTGTACGTTGAACTGATGCAGTTATCTGAATTTGCTGGTGCGATGATTGTTATAGAGGAAAAAAAAAAGCCCTGATAATACTATGATTTAACAGCGAAGCCAAGTACGCAAGGAATTTCCAAATCTGCAATAACACGTGGTTCGCCTCTTGATATTCACATGATGGACCGTCCTATGAAATAATTCACCTGCGTGCACACATGCTTTTTGTCTGCAATGTTCCTGTGTATGCAGAAAGTTTCGTCATTTACAAACTAAGGGCTAAGATAGTGGAAAGGAAGTGGCTGTTCAATTAACCAACAACCCTTGCCTGTGGGCTAATCCGAACCTGTTTAGAAGCCACGGCGAGGGAAAGCTGTCATGATTAGTCTAAGAGATCGTCAAATGGTCCCTGAAACGAACACGATCATTCAGACAGGACAGTTTCAGATAGCTGTAAATTGCGAGGAGCGTGAGCTTTAGGTAAACAGGCAACGTGAATCGACAATGGGTGCCGCCCACATGATCGACTCCGAGGTTAACTTGCTGCGCGCATGTGACTTGTACGCGGATTTGGCAACAAAAGGGAATTTGTTGAGAAGCTGATACCGTCCTGCGCACTTGGGAAGAGCTCTCGATGTAACAGCGCCGCACCTTTAGGCATCATTCGTGTCGTCCACTTAAAATACCGTCTCTCTGAAACTAGAGGCGAGCTTCAGCACTTTACATCGTTAGGCAAAATGTTCTCTTCGGTAGCTGGAAGTGAATAGGAGAAAAAAAAAATCAACCGTCATCAACAGTGCCATCAAGAAAATTCACACGGTTTTCTCAGTTTCAGACAGAAAAAACCATGGCTCCATCAGACATCGTAGTGAAAGAACTGACGACCCCAGAGTAGGAAATTTGTGGAAACCATCCATGCTGCATTTCGTCCTCACGCGCGCGCACCAAACACGAATTGGATTGGCTGCACGAGCGTGCCAGGCCTCGGTCCCATGCGAGACGAAATAGGGAACCAGGGGGGGGTAGCAGAATCCTTCCATTCCATGACCACCAGCCACACGGTTTCGAGATCGGAGAAAGGAAAAAGACGAGAGAGCATGCAAGCTAAAGAGGGCGAGGGGCATGCATGCAGGAGACAGCGGCCGCAGCGGAGAGATACGTGCACTGGGAACAGACAACGCGTACAGACTCTCCGATGGTTTAGCTAGATCAGAGTCTAGGACCAGCGATCGTTGCTTTGAGTCGGTGGTGATCCCGAGACGAGGAGAGGCGGCCGTGGCGCATCATGGCGGAGAGCTCCTCAGACGATCGGGTGGGGAAGGAAAGCGCGCAGGGAGACGCGTGGAAAAGAGGAGCGAGCGGCACGCCGTCGCACGCTCACCGCCGGCTCTCGCTTTCGCTTCTTTCGATCACTCCTTGCCTCCTTGCCTCGGCGTTCGTCGCTTCTTTTCTTTCGCTTCCCTGCGCTTTTGCTCTTTTGCTTTCCGGCCCCGGTGGCGGCAGTTGCCGTCGAGCAGGGCCTTGTTTGGACTCTAGTCTCTGCCTTCTGACGACGTTCACACGCGCCTCCGGAGAAATTTATCCAATCCTGCAGTTTGTTATCCATGCATGCGTGCTTGATCATGCTCGTGCAGTCGTTTGCCATGATAGAACCACGCGTGCCTGAGTCAGCACCTCTCGTTTCTTCAAATACACTACTCCTATCCTACTCGTCAGCGTGATCTGAGCTTCGAATTCAGACTGCGTGCTGACGAAAGACCCGCGTTCTGTCCAAGCATGCTGCCAAGCGATGCTGGCTTGTTCCTCCTCGCGCGGTGACTGTCATGTGGCCAAAGGTTTGGATCGTACGGAACCCGAGAAGGAAAAAGAAACCGATCGAGGAAGCAGCAGATCCAAGAACACCAGAGCTGAGCTGAGCTGAGCTGAGCAGAGCAGCATCATTTGCGTCAAAATGCGCGCGATCGATTCGATGGTGCTGCTTTCTCTTTTTCCTCTATCCCCTTTTACTGTACCGCGTTTGGGCCGGATCGTTGTTGCCGCGACAGTGCGGACTTGTTGGTTCACTGTAAGCTTCGACGGAAGCATGCAAAATGCGAGAACAAACCTTGCTCCAGCTGGAACTCAGGGTAGCAGGAGGACAGTGTACGTAAAACCGTGTGAAGCACATAATTATAGAGTTCATGAACCAGATATGAAGATCATCATGTGTTCTGTTTACGTGGCGCTGGCATCTCGTCTGACGCTGTCGCTCGCGCGTGCATCCACGCCAACGTGCACGTGTGTGACAGCGTCCTCCACATTCTTTATCCGTTTGTCTCCATTTTTTTTTTTTTTGAGCCCACCGTTTGTCTCCATGGAATCTCCCTCACTAATGCCTTCGCTTCTTTGAGTGGGCCTCTCTCGCTGTGTCAGTCCATTGACCGGCGAACGAAGGCCCAAATCCGTCCTGTCAGCCCAATGAAGCCCATAGAACAACCGACTCTCCGTCGGCCGCACCGCCTCGACTCGGACAATAAATTTTTTTTTTGAAAGTTGACGGGGGGAGGAGAACTCCCCACCTGAATTTCATTTGCATGAATAATATGGCCCCTGACGGCCCGGTCTAAGTTATAAGTAGTTAAAACAAGGCGGAGGACAGAGATTTTGCTACATAAAATTAAACAAAGAACACCAAGACGAACTGATCACCGCTTCGTCACGCTTTAGGCGGTATCGTCAAAGAGCTGCTTCGTCGCTGCAGCTGTGGAGCAGCCGGGACTCGGACAATAAATTTGGATCCGCCACGCACTGCTCGACGAGAAGTTCAGGTTGGGCACAGACGCGAACCGCTCCCGCTCCCCACGCCGCCCTAGCCCTAGGTACCCGCGGCGATAGCCGCCGGCAAGTTCGTGCTCTCAGCCCCCGCCGCTCCGTCCACTGGCATCACAGAGGAGGAGGCGTCCAGCGAGCCGGATTGGCCCCGCAGTACCGGATCCAGTAGGTGCTACTGACGCCTACGAATCCCCTGCTCATCCAACATTGCTTGCTGCCCGAAATTGCTCTCGTTTCTGTTCGGAATAGGGTCGCATGTACATTAATCCGGACTTTGGAACAGCGGGAGTTAGGATCGCCTAGAATTTGGGTCAACTTCGAACGAGACTGCGATCCCTTTTTATAGGAGGTCGGGGATTCTGCTTTTGGAATCCGAATGTTGGTTGGGAATGGGGCCATATGAATTAGTGCAGAATTATTACAAGTTATACTAGCTAACCCAAGCACGCGGTAGACTATCGCTTGTGGTTGTATCGACCTGGCAATGTGTGAACATTTATTGTAGGTCGACAAAATTGAAAATCATTCAGATGGTTTGGTTCATTGAGCGCGTGTAAATAGCAAAATGTAATCAGTCCAGAACTACCATTTTCTGACAAAGATAATCATCGCAACTGTGTTGTATGTGTGCCTTTTTTTTTCCCCAACTGACAAACTATCCTCTGCTCCCATTCAGTTCTGTTGAACAGCTGTCTTCATTAATGTTTTTAGCGATATATTGGGTTATATGACAAGGTTTGAGAGAATAACTAAGTAATATGGGTGAAATAGCAAGTACAGAAACTTAATGCTGAGTTATATTGGAAGAATTTTATGGTACTATCTAAGAGTACTCAGATATTATTTTGCCATGCATCCTTCATTTAATTTGATACTCCAGCAAGAAAGTTTTAGTATGGGCATACGGTCCTCTTGTCATTTTCTCTATCTATAAAATGTTCACAAATCTAAAATATCTTACAAGAGAAACTGGTGAGTAGTATAAAGGACTCATTTCGTTCTACAGGTCATGAACCACTCCCCAACATAGCATGGATAATTTCATTCACAATCATCCAATGTGCAAAATGTTTAATCCTTTGGTGCGTGATCTGATTTCCTCATCTCATCCACGATCCTTTGAGGCACCGTTTTCCTCATCTCATCCACAAAACTTCATTTGTTTCACCTTCTCTTTGCTGCTATACGTGACTGATGTTTGATGAATTGGATTTCAAACACTTTGCAATCATCATGTTGGTCTGCGATATGCAGTTTATGCATTGTTTACTGGTTTTTCTCAGATCATACAGGTAGTTGGGTTTTCTTTCCATGTTGTTGCATTCTTATATTTACTACTGACATATGTTTAATCAAATATTTGCACTTTTTCCATCCAGATGGCTCTGAATGAACAGCTCAACAAATTTAAACAACAGCAAGCGAGATGCCAGACTACTCTATCAAGTATCGCTGCAAGCCAAGCTTCATTCTCAAAGCTAAAAATTACTCCAGGGTTTCAACCAAAAAATGCCCCATTAGCTCCTGCAAAACCACTGCAGCCTAGTAAATTTTCTAATGACACACAAAGGTTACAGCACATCAATACAGTTAGGAAGTCTCCTACTGGATCACAGCTCAAGTTGGTAATCGACCTGCTTTACAAGGTAACTGCCTAAGATCCAACTTAATGGAGTTACTCAAGTGCCTTCCATATCAAGTTGGTTTCCCATTTGATGATATAGTCTTGGAAAGTTGTTGGTCATTGGTTATGCTGACAACACTGTTGAGCCTTATCGTTTGTGTAATGGATGACTCTTTACAGAGGTCCAACACTGTTGACCTTTTAGTGATGTACCTGAGAAATAGTGCACCACGGTAGAAACTACTCCCTCCATTCTTTTTTGTATGACGTTGGTTAGCTCATATAAAAAAACGGAGGTAGTATCCTCTTGAGTCTTGACTGATCTAACCAGAAGCAAAACTTGGAATATTTGTCGCATGTGTTTCATCACTTCCTATTACAAATTAAGAAAAAATGTTTTCTTTAAACCTTCTTCACTTGAATGTATGTCTGAACTGGTTTCTTTGATTCTTTTCTGCTTGCAGAAAAGGCAGGCTTTTACCGCAGAGCAAATAAATGAAGCAACTTATGTTGATATTGCTGGCAATAAGGATGTATTTGAGCATCTTATGGATAATATCAAAGTTTCATTTGTTGGGGGGCGTTACTCGTACAAGGTAAATGCATTGAATCTCGTTCAAGAATGGAAGTCATTGTTATAGAAAGGGCTCCAAGTAAAACTTCTGCTTTGACTCCCTCTTTCTAAAGCCCCCGGCGAGCCGGATTGGCCCCGCAGTACCGGATCCAGTAGGTGCTACTGACGCCTACGAATCCCCTGCTCATCCAACATTGCTTGCTGCCCGAAATTGCTCTCGTCTCTGTTCGGAATAGGGTCGCATGTACATTAATCCGGACTTTGGAACAGCGGGAGTTAGGATCTCCTAGAGTTTGGGCCAAATTCGAACGAGACTGCGATCCCTTTTTATAGGAGGTCGGGGATTCTGCTTTTGGAATCCGAATGTTGGCTGGGAATGGGGCCAGATGAATTAGTGCAGAATTATTACAAGTTATACTAGCTAACCCAAGCACGCGGTAGACTATCGCTTGTGGTTGTATCGACCTGGCAATGTGTGAACATGTATTGTAGGTCGACAAAATTGAAAATCATTCAGATGGTTTGATTCGCTGAGCGTGTGTAAATAGCAAAATGTAATCTGTACAATTTGCTATTTACATTCAGATGGTAGTCCAGAACTACCATTTTCTGACAAAAAGATAATCATCGCAACTGTGTTGTATGTGTGCCTTAGTTCAGTTTTTTTTTTTCAACTGACAAACTATCCTCTGCTCCCATTCAGTTCTGTTGAACAGCTGTCTTCATTAATGTTTTTAGCGATATATTGGGTTATATGACAAGGTTTGAGAGAATAACTTAGTAATATGGGTGAAATAGCAAGTACAGAAACTTAATGCTGAGTTATATTGGAAGAATTTTATGGTACTATCTAAGAGTACTCAGATATTTTTTTTTTGCCATGCATCCTTCATTTAATTTGATACTCCAGCAAGAAAGTTTTAGTATGGGCATAGTCCTCTTGACATTTTCTCTATCTATAAAGTGTTCACAAATCTAAAATATCTTACAACAGAAACTGATGAGTAGAGTAGTATAAAGGACTCATTTCGTTCTACAGGTCATGAACCACTCCCCAACATAGCATGGAATTCCATGCACAATCATCCAATGTGCAAAATGTTCAATCCTTTGGTGCTTGATCTGATTTCCTCATCTCATCCACAATCCTTTGAGGCACCGTTTTCCTCATCTTATCCACAAAACTTCATTTGTTTCACCTTCTCTTTGCTGCTATACGTGACTGATGTTTGATGAATTGGATTTCAAACACTTTGCAATCATCATGTTGGTCTGCGATATGCAGTTTATGCATTGTTTACTGGTTTTTCTCAGATCATACAGGTAGTTGGGTTTTCTTTCCATGTTGTTGCATTCTTATATTTACTACTGACATATGTTTAATCAAATATTTGCACTTTTTCCATCCAGATGGCTCTGAATGAACAGCTCAACAAATTTAAACAACAGCAAGCGAGATGCCAGACTACTCTATCAAGTATCGCTGCAAGCCAAGCTTCATTCTCAAAGCTAAAAATTACTCCAGGGTTTCAACCAAAAAATGCCCCATTAGCTCCTGCAAAACCACTGCAGCCTAGTAAATTTTCTAATGACACACAAAGGTTACAGCACATCAATTCAGTTAGGAAGTCTCCTACTGGATCACAGCTCAAGTTGGTAATCGACCTGCTTTACAAGGTAACTGCCTAAGATCCAACTTAATGGAGTTACTCAAGTGCCTTCCATATCAAGTTGGTTTCCCATTTGATGATATAGTCTTGGAAAGTTGTTGGTCATTGGTTATGCTGACAACACTGTTGAGCCTTATTGTTTGTGTAATGGATGACTCTTTACAGAGGTCCAACACTGTTGACCTTTTAGTGATGTACCTGAGAAATAGTGCACCACGGTAGAAACTACTCCCTCCATTCTTTTTTGTATGACGTTGGTTAGCTCATATAAAAAAACGGAGGTAGTATCCTCTTGAGTCTTGACTGATCTAACCAGAAGCAAAACTTGGAATATTTGTCGCATTTGTTTCATCACTTCCTATTACAAATTAAGAAAAAATGTTTTCTTTAAACCTTCTTCACTTGAATATATGTCTGAACTGGTTTCTTTGATTCTTTTCTGCTTGCAGACAAGGCAGGCTTTTACCGCAGAGCAAATAAATGAAGCAACTTATGTTGATATTGCTGGCAATAAGGATGTATTTGAGCATCTTATGGATAATATCAAAGTTTCATTTGTTGGGGGGCGTTACTCGTACAAGGTAAATGCATTGAATCTCGTTCAAGAATGGAAGTCATTGTTATAGAAAAGGGCTCCAAGTAACACTTCTGCTTTGACTCCCTCTTTCTGAAGGAATGCTCAAGCTCAAAAACCTCAGTTGTCAGTTGAACTCATCGCCAGAAGTGGCAATTAATCTTGTTTAATTGCTAACACAACAGCTATAATCTTCCAGGATTCTTATTTAATTACATTTTATTTTTAGAATTGACTATCTACTTAAGTTGTCTTTGAGACGGAGGGCTAGGTGATCACTGAAATTTGGTAGTCTTTGTATGTGTTCATCCCAATTGTACATTACTTCTGTGCAGCCCAAGCATGATTTGAAAGGAATAGATGGATTGCTCAAGAAGATCAGAGACAATGTTGATGGTCTTGATGTTGCAGATGTTATAGATTCTTATCCATCTGTATTGGAAGACTTGCAGGTAATGGCATCGATATTTGTATAGTGTTTGAAAAGTCCTGTCCGTACTCTGTAATATTGCTGTTTCTCATGTATTTAGCATGATGTGAATCAATATTGATTGCACAAGTGAACAGGGGCATGTGCAGGTAAAATATTGAGAAACCATTAACCTTTTTATGCTCAGAGTTTCCTTTTCTTGACAAAAAAAGAGAAGAGAGTATAGTCTTGACTGAGCCTTTTGTTAATATGCGGTAGAAGTTGGTATCCTGGGCTCCCACTTTTTGAATGCTGTTTTTTTTTTCTCCTGTTGAAATCAACTTATGGATCAAAAGTGGTGGCATGATATGGGCAAATGAGGTTGTATTTAAATCTTTACTGTTTCCATGAAACAGCCGTGGGGCTGATTGCAGTGCAGTTCAGTCCACAGAGATGTCGAAGTTGGGTGCCGGGGTGTGTTGTATAACCTCTCGTTTTCTGTTTTTCAGGCTCTGAAAGAAACAGGTGACATCTTGTGGCTATCAGGCACCGACTCCCAGGAAGGCGTGGTGTACCCCAACGATCCTCGATCAAAGATCACGGTTGACGCTGACCTGAAGGAACTGTACAATAAGATCGAGCTGCCACGGGACATGCTAGACATCGAGAAGGAGCTACACAAGGTTGGTGAGAAACCGTTAACCAACACGGCCAAGCGGCGTGAACTTGCTATGATCCATGGCGCCACACGCAAGCCTAAGCCCAAGAAGAAGCAGCGTGGTACCATCACGAGCAGGTCCAAGCTGACTAACGTCCATATGCCTGAACTGTTCGAGGACAGGAAAAGGTGAGCTGGCAACTGACGCAGGCAATGGGGCTTGAGGGTTTTGGGGCGATCTTTTATTACCGAGCTGGCGTTGTTTGCCGCCAATTTTTGTGCCACGTGATGCTTACATTACATACTAGTATAAGTAGAGTTGGAGTATCTGTACATATAGTTTTGTTCCGTTAGAATCTTTGCGTTGAGTTGGCAAATTACTCCTAGTTGGTTTGAACAGTTGAGGGCCTTGTTATGTTTTGTTTATGAATTGTGTTGAACAAAAATGACAGTAAACTGCATTAAACCCTCATGAAGCTCTCCCAAACCCTCATGACCCTGAATTAACTTTGTTGCGTGTCTTCAAATCTGGCCCGTTTGGTTTCCTGGTTCCCTTCCAATCTACGGGCCTGGTCCGCTCAGTCAGACAAAGGATGAGAGTGTCCGATGCCAAAGCCTGGCCAAGTCGAGTCGCTCTTGTGAGAATTGAGATGATCACTCCTACTACTAGTACTGAAGATGCTGGGATTGAGATAGGCTTTGGCCACGGCTAGAGATGCTGGGCGCTGATGGAATCAGAGAGGGCTAGGAGAGAATCTTGCCCCGGTGATCTTTTGCCCGCGACGGACACGATTGAAAGCCTGCAGCAAAGGCGCCGGGGCTCTCTTCGATCCTCTCCATCTCCTCGATCGGGTCACCACCTCCTTTCCTTCTTTTTGGCATCTCTCACGAGCAAAGACGCGACGCACGTCACGCCCGTCCACGGTCCGGCCGGCGACATCAGCAAGCAGTGACGACACGACAGGGCACGCCACTGCCGCTAGCCGTAGTAGCGCTGCATCACAGGACAGGCGGGGAACGGGTGCGTGCGAGCTTGTTTTTGTGGACGGGACGAGGTGCCCCG
>LAPY01000891.1:133703-154912 GCA_000970635.1 Eragrostis tef | reverse complement strand
GACGTCGACGCGCACCGGCCACTAGTGAACTCCAGTCTGGGCGGCTTCCACCTGCAGGGCCACGCCGTCGTCGGCGACAGGTTCATCCTGCTGTCCCTCCTCGACTCTACCTTCTTCTGACTCGACTGCGCCACCGGCGCCCTGAGCCCCGTCGCCGTCGCCGGCAAGATGAACCTGCGACGAAGAAGGGCACGGGCGGGTCGTGCGCCTCGCCGGCCGCACAAGTTCGAGACCAGGACCGGAAATCGCACCGGACGAGACTGCTCCTTCAGGCTACTGATCTGAGCCCCAGGCACTCAAAAATGAGCGCCTGAGATTGCTGCCTGCTGCCAGGGTCTGAAGCAAACAGGCCCGGCACCAAGGATCCAGGCTTCACGTCATTCCATCCGCCCCAGCGCAGAGTCGCTACGAGATTGATCTGACCAGCAAGCTTGTTACCAAGCACGAAGGACGATCGGCCGCTCGTACCGGCTTCTCGGTGGTTTCTCGAGCTGGTAAGTACATTGTCGGTTTAGGTGATACTCTGCAAGACGTGTACGTTCTTGATCAGCCAACTTTCCAGTGGCTCCGGTTCGAGACATCGACGAGCTCTGTGGATCTGACAAGGAAGATCAAGATTTATGGAATGCTTCTTACTTGACTTGTGGAAGGAGTGGTTTGTTGTGAAACCTCCCCCAGGCACCTGGAGAAGGATCCAAGGTTTATTCTGCGGCAAGTGTTTGCTTGCCGAGGGGTTCATATATACCTGCACTGGGATCGGTTTTATATACGGGAAAATATTCGGTGCAAACCCCATATTCGGTGGAATCATAAAAGTCTTCTCAAAAATCTTACTTAGAAGCTTTGAAAAATTATAAAACTTTGCATACGTAAAGATTACATAGTGAGAAACATGCACATAAACTTTGAGACCCAAATTCAACTTCTATAAAAAGATACAAAAATAATAAATCATGAAGGAGGAGGAGGAAAAGGACAAAACAGTGACTGCAGTATTTTTGTCCTCATTCACCATGATTTGTTATTTTTGTATCTTTTATTAGAAAACGAGTTTTGATCTCAAATTTTGTGTATATGTTTATCACTATGTAATCTTTACGTATGCAAAGTTTTATAAGTTTTCAAAACTTCTAAGTAGGATTTTCGAGAAGATTTTCACGATTCCACCGAATATGGGTTTGCACCGAATATTTTCCTCTGTGGCTGCTGCTGAAAAAATAACTGCGAACACTGTAGCTGCTGCTGCCTGCTGCAAAACCTCCAACCAAACAAGCTGAATGTCAGGAAACTCCATCATCAAGACAGGACGACCGAGGCAGACTAAGCCGTCCTCCTTGAGCAGCTCAAAAGACAAAAGCAGCGAAACCAATCCCAGTGCAGGTATATAAAGAGAAAATATTCGCTGCAAACCTCATATTCGGTGGAATCGTGAAAACCCTCTCGAAAATCTTACTTAGAAGTTTTGAAAAATTATAAAACTTTGCATACGTAAAGATTACATTGTGATAAACATATACACAAAATTTGAGATCAAAACTCGTTTTCTAGTAAAAGATACAAAAATAACAAATCATGGTGAATGAGGACAAAAATAATTCACAGGTTTTCATGATTCCACCGAATATGGAGTTGCACCGAATATTTTCTCCAGCTACAGTGTTCGCAGTTATTTTTCTGCAGCTGCAGCCTGCCGAACAGGATGATTGATGCTACCCGGCAAAAAGATGGTATCCTTCGACTTGATTTGCAAGGAGAATGACCCTGGTAGGTGGTAGCTTGGTATTTTGTGTTGTTGAAGGATGTATTTTCACAGCTCCTTTCACGTCCCGTCATAGATTATCCACCAATATAGTCGAAGTGAACCGTAAACAGATATCTCTGATTGCTCACATCGATATCTCTGATTCCACTAGACCAGAAAGGATGGATATGGACCAACTATGCTTTTTCTTTGTGAGCAGATGTGTGAACTTATAAATTCAGAATTTTGTAACTGAAAGAAAAGTATTGCATCAGGGATATTTTCTTTATGCATCTTGAAAGATTATTGCTGGATCCAACAGTGGTGTTCTAAAATCACCACGCGTCCCAAAAATTCTGCATATTGAGTAAGAAGTGAATTAGGTTAAAAAAAAACGTACTAGTATAAATTCTCAATGATTCGCGGTATGCATCCAGCTGACAAGCTTCAAGACGATTATAATCAGGAGCACTAAACCTCTCCCTTTACCTATTAATTAGTGTGTTATCTTGTAACATGTATAGTTGCAACTAGGGGTGGGCGCGGTTAACCGCAGAACCGATTAACTGAATTAACCGCACCAAAATACCTAAACTTTTTAGCTAGTACGGTTAACCGCAAAAATTGCGGTTATCATTTTTGACAATTACGGTTAACCGCATAAATTGCGGTTATTATTCCGACTAACCGAACTAACCGAATTAACCGAAATTATCATCTCAACCTAGTAGATCTCGAGGCTCCTCGGTCCTAACTCATTCCAACCCGGTCCTCTCGCATATTCATCCTCTCCACACACCTCACTCGACGACTACCCGTGCATCGACATCATCATCGACGCCACATTGGTCTATTTTCTACATTTGTTGCATAAATTTATCTAATATAGTGAAATACGTATGTTGTGCGGTTAATGCGGTTAACAGCATAACCGAACCGAATTAACCGCAATCGAATTGTGCGGTTATGCATTTTTTCCCGTACTAAATCTCACTTTCATTAACCGAAGTTTCTCTAAACCAAATTGACCGAACCAAAATAACCGGATTAACTGAACACAGCCCTAGTTGCAACGCGTTGGTTAATGCACTGTAGCTCTCACTCGTACACGAATGAAACGCCTTTTGTAAATTGAAATCAAGGGAAAAGAACACGTACAATTACAAAGGCCCGTGTCGTATTTGTAACAGAAGGCAAACGTCAAAATTCGTGGATTGATCGTCTTCTTCCAATCCTCAAGCATAAAGTATCTTTAAATTATCGACACTGACACGTGCAGAATTCACACCTTGTGTGTGTGGACCATATATATGAGCCACTAAACCGACTCGTGGACTTTCTTTGAAGATTCACGACGTAACAAACATGTAGGGCAGCCATCTAAATTGACATTGTGGTTGTAACGACACATAGGGTTGCCATCTAAATTGACTTGGAAAAATTCAAACACATTCTGACCCATGGTTGAGGCAAAGTTGTGATGCAAGAGATAGACCATGGAAAAACATTAGAGCAAATTTCTTATTTGTCACCGAAACTTTTACACTTCGCTTATTTGCCATCGAAATTGTGCATTTTTCTTATTTTTCATCGGATCAAAATCCACTTCCTCTATTTGCCATTCCAGTCACTTTAGCTGATAGAAAATGTTGCTCACGCCACAACTTTTATCATGCTAGGGTACCAAAATAGGTTTGTCTCAATGTGTACTTTATGCCCAAAAAAGTTACAAAATTTAGGATGAAATTTGAGGTGATTTTGCGTAAAAATAAAATATTACCTCTAATTTTCATTTGAAAATTTTGAATTTCTTCTTTGCATATAGTATACACTCAGATGAATCTATTTTGCTACTGCAGCACAACTAATGCAGCGATGGGAGCATGATAATCTAACCACCAAAGTGATTAGAGTGGCAGATAAAGGAAGTGAATTTTGATCCGATGGTAAATAAGGGAAGTGCACAATTTCAATGACAAATAAAGAAAGTGTTATAGTTTTGATGGCAGATAACAAATTGGCAAAACATTACTAGTACCAGCGCTGCGACAAAGTCGACATGGCTCTTTTCTTCTCTTCCACGTGCATAAGTGTCAGCAATGGAAATTATACACCTTTCCGGGAACTAATGGATACATGGCATATAGTCTAAAGAATTAGCTCCAAGTCTCTACAATGCAGCAAGATTGAAAAAACGCATGGTGGCACGAGAACTAAAAAGTTACATTGTTATGATGCTTAGGCAGATCTACATGTTACAGTTTCTTAAGGAACCTTATCAACGGCTAGAATTGTTTTTGTTAATTTTTCATTTTTTTAGAATTAACGTGGAGGCTTCAAATAAAACTTCCAATTAATAAATGCCACATTTGTTGATCAATGAATGGTTGCGCTGTTACTTTTTTAAAAAAGAAAAAAGAAAAAAAATGACATTGCAGTGATATTCATATACCGTGCTCCAAACACTATCAAAGGCCCACACACGAGGTCACCACCGGCCACCGCTATTACACCTCTCTTCCCACATATTCTCTCTGTTCTTAGATTATTGTCATCATTGACTTTTTTTTGATACGTATGACCATTCGTCTTATTTAAAATTTTTTGAAAAACATCATATATTTTGATAAGATTTGTTTCATCTCCATAATAAATTTGAACATAACGCATAATTTTACATGTTCTAACAAATATTTTAAATAAGACGAATGGTCAAACGTAAATAAAAAAGTCAAGGGCGACACCAATTTAAAAACGAAGGGAGTAAGGAGCAAGTACACGATAGCTTTAATATTTCCTGATAGGTTAGACCGATGGGTTGGCACAAACAACAATATAGAAGGGCAAATAGGAGTGGGATCCTCTCCCTCATATGTTGTCGTCCTACCACGATGGAGTAGGGTATGTTAGAGAGCCGCGCCGGCAACCCTTAGGTGCGACACTCCAGCGACACCATTACTAGAATTCTCTATTGTTCTTTCAAAAAAAAATAACTGTGACATCTCGATCCAAGGCTTAATAGCATTGATGGAATACTCATATAGTCATATCAACAAGTTGCAACTTCTTTTTCGGAAGCTCATCTCGAAAGAGCTCCGAGGTTAAGCGTGTTTGGCCTGGAGCAATTTCTGGATGAGTGAAGGACCGGAAAATCGTTCCCAGGTGTGCACAAGTGAGGACAAAGTACACAGAAAAGACACGTGTTAACCTGTAAGGACAGTCTTACGTTCTAAAGAGTTGCCAGGTGTGCGAGCCCGATCTCAGAGAGACGGGACGCTACAATAACCCCTGCCCCCCTCCCCAACCAACCAACCCTATCGTCGACATGGGGCACTTTGACCCCGACTTTTGTAGCCTAGGGCGGAAGAGAAATCACTACCTACGAAAATTTTTCCACTTTAGACATAAACTGAAGGTATTATAGACATGGGGCACTTTGACCCCGACTTTTGTAGCCTAGGGCGGAAGAGAAATCACTACCTACGAAAATTTTTCCACTTTAGACATAAACTGAAGGTATTATAGACATGGGGCACTTTGACCCCGACTTTTGTAGCCTAGGGCGGAAGAGAAATCACTACCTACGAAAATTTTTCCACTTTAGACATAAACTGAAGGTATTATAGACATGGGGCACTTTGACCCCGACTTTTGTAGCCTAGGGCGGAAGAGAAATCACTACCTACGAAAATTTTTCCACTTTAGACATAAACTGAAGGTATTATAGAGGTAAGTTCACGGTTGATCCTTGCTGCCAATTAGGAAAAGGGCTGGTTAGGGAGGAAGAGAGATATGGAGTGGCGATTAAGAAACGCATTTTGACTCATGGGTCTATCCTTTTTACATCCGGGGGGGGGGGGGGGGGGGGGCGTGCCCCATGCACCATTGTATTTTGCCAAAATTTGCTAAACACACTGAAAAGATGTTGATGAAATTTATTAGGAGGCGTGTGCCTCATGCACCATTGTATTTTGCCAAAATTTGCTAAACACACCGAAAAGATGTGGCTTTAGCCACAATATACTCCAACTCTTCTATTTAACTATTATACACACTCTAAAAATATACATATTCCTCACTAAACAAGGGAAAATTATTGTTTTTTATTTCACTCGACGAAATACATTATTTGAAACTTTACATAGTGATACATTGTTGCATTCTCTATCTATGTGTGTGTTTATTTATTTATTTATTTATTTATTGATTGTTCACATAGTTTGTTTTACACACAAAAAAAATCTTCTTAGTGAAAAAGTTACTAAAATAATTTGGAGAAAATCTGTTAAAAACATATGGATAGAGAATGTAGCAATATATAATTGTTTAAAGTTTCAAGTTATAATGTATTTAATGCAATGAGATTTAAAAAAAGCTGAAAAAATAACTTTCCCCATTTTAGTGTGTTGTAGCTACGAAATTACACTTTGAAATGTGCACAGTTAAGACCTTATTTGAAATTTTTAGAGATAATTGTTACTCCTTCTGTCCTTTAATACCTGTCATTCTGGACGGAGAGAGTGAAAACAAGGTGCAAAGTGACACTGCTGCTCTCACTTAAACGAATGAAATTCTCGATCCCTACGCTGCTCTTCCTCATCGCGGAGCAAGTCGTCCGCTCCTCTGCGCAACTGGCCAAGGCTGCCGCGTAGGCCTTGAACTGCACCCGTGCCGAGCCACCATGCTTGCTAGCTGATGGAGAAGCCCACGAGCTTCCCCATCCAGCACATGTACCTCGGGTCCTGTCCGCCATCATCGTGCAGGTTCCAGCCACCGCATCGTTGCCTCTCCGGCCCCAGCGCCGAGGAAGAAGATCCCGCCGCCGTCTGCCTGTCCACCATAGCTAAAGCGACAGATAAAGAGGGACAGAGGGAGTAGTTAGGTAATATTAGCTATTAATCGAAAGTGTTTGAAACCATTAATTATTAGCTAACTTTTATTTACCTATTCGCTAGTATTAGCTGGGTTTGAGAAGTTAATGGGATAATTGTTAGTAGGATGATAGCTAACAATTAGCTGAGCTAGTATTAGCTAAGGCGTATAAAACATCTAATGCTAATTTTAGCCGCTTTTGAGGTTTCAAATAAGTAGGAGTGGGCGTTCGGTCTACCCGATGTTTCGGTCCAGTTTTTTTCGGTCTTTTTAATTTTCGGTTATCTATAATTGCTACCCGAAATGATAATAAAAAATTAAATACCCGATAACTTTGGGTACATAAATTTCGGTTCGGTCTTCGGTTATACCCAAACTACCCAAAATTGCACTAATTTTCAGAAAAAAAAATAAAAGAAAGCAATCAACTTGATTATACCCAAAATACACTATGCAATCAACTTGATGATGAGTTATCATTATATGATGGAGAAAACATGAATATGGTGAATAAGTAATAAAGGATGCTAGGTGACCATGGCACGAGTCTATGTGAGACTTACAGTTATAAATAATATTTCGGGTATTTTGGGTAGTTCTGGTACCCAAGGGTACTACCCGAATTTGATGAATAAAATTCAGTTATCTAAGTCTAGTACCCAAACAATTACTCAAAGACCGAGATTTCGGTTTTTACGGTCTCGGTTTTTTCGGTTTCGGTGTTTGGGTATCGTTTTTTTGCCCACCCCTACAAATAAGGCCTAAATACAAGAGTTGAAGTGTACGATGACCAAAGCTATTTTTTTACAACATGCTTAAACATGATGAACCCAACTAGAAAAGGCTTAAGCCAGAGCCAAAACTATTTTGAGAATAAACTAAAACATTGTCAAACGGGCGTTACGGGGCACTGGTTTTATTTTTTCACTGCTCCGTTGTCATTCTTGTGAACAGAAACATAACATTACAATTTTATGTTGTTTCAAAATTTCAACCAAGTTTCCTTCAACATCCAATCTTTTCTTTGGCATGAATTTCGGTTAAAAGGAAAAAATAAGTAACATTTTGTTTCATTAAGGAACGAATATATTCCGAGTAAGGGAAAACAAACGATTAAAAAAAAGCATAAAAAAAACATGTCGCACTGAGAAAAGAAACACAACGCGGTTAAGTAGAGGAAGTTCTTTGCTTAGTGCTTAAGATTCCACCCTGCCGTTCTCTCGAAATTCAGAACACGTATACCCAGACTAATCTATTTGAGGTAGATGAAATGAGTTTTCTTGAATTGGAGACGAAGAAAAATAGGGAGAACAGCGCAGGGAGTGCGTTCTAGATATTCGTTCTTTCATTCGGTTTGGTTCGTTGAAGGAAGGTAGATCGACTGGCCTGGACTTCGCCCCGACTCACCTGACTGCAAAGGGTGGAGTCGAGTCGAAACCACCATCGCCAGCGCCGCCTACGGATATCAACACGCTCACAGAATTCCGAGCGGCGCCCGCTCCTTCATCCGGGACTCGAAGCGAAGCGAATCGGATCGGAGCCGGCGGCGATGTGGGTGGAGATACTGTGCGGCCTGGTGGCCTACAAGATCATCCGCCGCGTCTTCTTCGCCGACGAAGGCGACCCTTCCTACCTCGCCGACCTCGACTCCTCCCATTCCGACCTCTGCTTTGCCGTGGCCGCCAGGTCCTTTCCCCATTTCTTTCTTTTCCCTCTCGCCCCAACCTCTTATCCTCGTCAAAGAAGAGACCCTCCTAACTTATCCTTTCCGATTCCATTCCAGGCTCGAGAAGCTCTACGGCGGCCGATGCTTCGTCGCCATCCGCATACCCGACCCCGACGCCGGCGCGCGCCTTCACATCGACGTTGTCCTCGTCACCAAGAGGTCAGCCTGCCCTCCAGTCTTTAACTCCTCTGTATTTCTTTGCTCTGTCCCTGCGTGCTCGCGAGTCGCGACGTGCTTGGTACATCTGTTACAAAAATTGTTTTGTTTCCTAGTTCTGTAGAGGTTAGCAGAATCTCTTCTACTGCAATATAGAAGGTACCTCCGAGAAAATTTACAGCTAGGGGATACAGATTGTATGGCTAATGTATTACAGAGTAAAAGAAGTTAGCACTGAATATTGTAGCCTGTCTGAAATATTTGTCTTCGTCTTCTAGTGCTGCTCTCTCTGTGTAGAAGGTCTTCCAATATGTACCATAAAAATGTTTGGATGTATATTTCTTTTGAGACCAAGTACAACTATAGATATATAAGTAGGTGTAGGTCAGCTGTGATTACTTGTAGTGTACCTCCCCTGTGCCTGCTGAGAAATGGAATGCTTCACCTCCCTGTGTGTGTGATATTTCAGCTATGTTATTCCGTAAAGTTTACCCAACTTCAGTTTAATGCGTAACAAATGCAATCATCCGTCCTAGCACAATTGTTGTAGTTGGTTTTCCAGACTACTAAATTTGTTCACACAATGGTTAAGTAAACTAATTTGATTTAATTCACTTCACGTGGCGCACCCTGGAAAGCAAGAAATTTGAACTTTTGATCATCTCACCGGACAGGGAGGTGATGGTAGTGGCAATCAAGAACTTTTCTGGTTTTATCGAGGTTGACAAGGATGGCAACTGGTCATGTCCAACTGACAAGAAGCGGAAACAAGAGATCATTCCAAACCCGGTATGTGATTTGAGCGCTCCTTACTGTTTCTCAATTTTGTGATAGTGCTTAGTGTTTTTTGAAATGTATGTTGCTTGTTAGCGAACTTAGTTCGGTCGAAGGATGTAACATATTGTTGCTATAAAACACCATGTGCTATTGCCGTTCCTCCCAGTATTATATTTGAGTGAAAAGGCATGTTTAAGGTGCATATTTGATGTTTGGAAAATTCGCACGGTGATGCATGGAATACATAAAATTGTGTTAAGTATCTTCTTGCTATTGTTTTTTTCGAAATCATGTAGCCATTTGTATACCCAGAGCAACATTCCTAGTTTAGTTAAGTCAAGCAATCACGATCGCGACTTTCAGTTTGCATCTCTTGTTTAATCACTAGATTAGGTTTGGAAGAATCATACTAATTTGAACTGTATTCCTGTCCATCTATTTGTTGTATTTATTCTTTAGGTTCTGGAAGTCAATAGACTAGCTGCCAGTCTTCAGTCGTACTTGGAGCAGAGGGGGGCAAAACTACCTGATGGATATGTCACTGGAAAAGTTGTATTGCTAAATTCCAACTGCAGGTTAGTTGTGACTTGTGAGGCTATTCTTTGTTTGCCTCGCTGCTATTTGGGTGCTTCTTTGATATTTTTAATCGTTCTCTTAACTATTAACTCACTCTTCATCAGGCCTTCATATACCATAACTCTTCAACCGGAGGTTATACCATATGAACAATGGAAGGATCTTAAGACAGACTCAAAATCTGGACTTTCAACATGGATTAAAGGTGCATTGAGCAAAAGTGACATGCAAGATTCGACACTCCAGAATCTACATTTCATTCTCAGTACTTCTCCTATGTGGGACAGGTAAAGTAAAGTACCCCCAATGTAATAGTTGTACTGGAGTTTCTGGCTTTCATCTTTAAGATTGTTCTGTTCCATTTCCTTTGGTCTGTTACGATAATGAAAAGAAAACAACGGACATAAATATAGACAATTATTATGGGGGAAAGGATAATATCCTTTATGTTTTGCTGGAGGAAATATGAATTTAAGATATATAGTATGTAATATGTTGCATTTTAATGCAAAAATGTCACTTCTTTTTTGTATTGTGTCTTTCCTTCTGTAGGTTGGAGCTCAAAGGCGACAAAAATGTCCTTGGTGAACTCATTGAGTTCAAAGGCAGGCATGAGGACGTTCAACTTCTGAAAAATCTGAAGAGGTCAAAAGTCAGTCGATTCATCATCCAGAAGTCAACTCTTTTTGGTGGTTTTGGTAAGTTGCATGCACCACTTGTTCTTGCCATTTTGTTTTCTTGTCACTGTGCTCAACTAAAATTTGCATCCTGGTTCGTTATTTTGAATTTGAGAGCTTATGAGCTGTTTATCACTTTAGGCTAGCGGAGCAGTGTATTTGCTGCATAAAATTTTGGCACCTATGTTGTGCAAGGGGGTAGGGCAGATAGTTCATGGATGCATAGAATGCTTATTAATCTTGATGCATTATCATCTTGGTGAAATGAAAAGAAATTTGTAAGAATCGGTAATGGCCAATTGAGTTACTAGGTGGAAAAAGTTTCTTGCGGTTCCGTACCATCATAGATATTTGCCAAAATGCTGTAATTGATCTGCATGACTTGCATCTGTCTGATCTGGTATTTACGCAATTGCAGGTAGGTCACGTGTTCAAATACTGTATTCTCCTCGAGATTATCGAGCTGAGGGAACTTCATCTTCAGAATGGAAAGAGATTTCTGTGAAGCAATACACAGAGATTGTTTTTCAGCCTTTGCACTCCAAAAAAGTTCGGAAATTCAAACTCTCAAGTGTCGTTTCTGTGACACTGAGTGCCTGATGATGAGTAGAATTGTACAGAACATTGAGGCCGCCACTTTTCTGTTGTACTGTAATGCTTTTTTGTCTGTGTAACTCAGTGAGACTGCCCTACTTTATGTTTTATGTTTCTATAGATAGATCGACATGTGTTTCTGTGTGATGATCTAGAGGAGAGGGACTTATATCGATGCATAACTGATTGTGTTTCATATCGTTGCTATTTATTTGGTTGATTGTGGAGTCGGGAAGGATCGGGACCTGAATCCTCCAGCAGTGTTGCTGGTGAGGAACTGTCGGTCCAGTTTTCATTTGTACTTCCCTGAATCCTTGGGCACTGATTGGAATGGTCGCTTTCTCTGGACCACCACATCAGTGTGCAAATTGACGTTATCCTTTTCCTTTTCTTTTATTTTTGGGAAAATCTTCTTGCCACTCATATTTGTTGAATCTTGAAAGCGCACAGCTGCTGCTTCATTATGCGTATGATAATAGAGGTATTATCTGACCAGCGAGTGCAAACATGAATGCAAGTGAAATCTCTGATTGTCTGTACTACTGTGTTTGATGTAGGTGTTACAATGATCACATCGGTTCGTTTGTCAAACCAATTAAGTACAATTCTGTTGTAGAGGTACAGACGTTTGTCAACCTTTTGTTTTTTCAGAGGTTAAACATATATCCTCAACATATTTTCTGTACACAGGCTGTAACATAACTGCAGATTATTTTCCCTTTTGTTCTCGCTGAAATGCTCTTTCCCTAGGCAAGGGCGTAATACATGCGGCAGGTTTGGCCATGTGCATTCGGCCAATGCACATTTGACCAACCAGATTTCCCTTTGAGGGAAAAAAATATAATACAAATACTAGATACAAAAGAATACAAGCCTAGTTGCATCTGTGAGATGAACAGAGGAAAATGCAATCCCTAGTCCAGCTCCCCGTATATGCCGCTGGCAAACTCCAGCATGAACTTGCTGAGCTTCTTGTTCTGGATCCTCTGTGGGATCACCTTCAGCTCATCACTGCAACCAAACAATGTTCATCCATAGGTCAGTACTCAAAGAACACAATTATTATTTTCTGGTGTCTTCATAGGAAATGAAAAGAAAAGTCCTTGTCTCTATCAATGCGCAGACACGTTACCTTGGCGGTGGCCGTGGCGTGGACGGCGAGAGCATCTGCGCGAGCTTGACGGCGTCCTCGGGCCGGCACACGGCGTTGTTGAAGCAGAGGTAGCGGCCGTATGCGGTGGGGGACTCGTAGGCCGCCACGTGCGCGTCGGCGAGGAAGTCGGCGTCGACGGTGACGAGGACGCCGTCGTCGTACATGTCCGGGGCGCCCTTGAGGTAAGGGTGCGCGGCGGTGAGCCCCGGGCCGGTGACGAGGCCGGCGTTGATGGCCACCATGTCCACGCCCCTGTCCATGGCCAGCGCCCACGCCGTCTTCTCCGACAGGGTCTTGGCCAGGGCGTGCCACAGCTGCAGGGACAGGCAGAGAGAGACACACAGGTAAGGTGAGCTGTTCAGAGACCAGTGCAATAGGTGTAGGTAACATGTTAGTACCGCTGCTGATGTTCCAGGTTTGAAAGAAAACACCATCCATGCTAAAACTGACTGTTTCAACATGTTTAGGTCAGGAGTGTGTTGCCATGAACCCATGTGGCCATGTCCACGAGGAAACAGAGGGCCCAAAAACTAACGAGATCCCGTGTTTGTCGTTTTGCTTAAGATAATACCACTACGCGCATCAAAAGACACCGTACAAAACTATGATTATCTGACACGTATTTAATCAGAATTATCAAACCACAAGAAGGATAATCTTTGTGCGATCAGGGACGTGATATTTTTGTCGGGGGCCGGCACGGCTCCTCTGTGTCCTAATCCTATCGCACAGTTGAGAAGTCGGCCTCACCGGTCTCACTCACTCCGACTTATTCCGGCGATACGCACAGGCTTCGACTTTACAGGAGCAGTATCTCCTAGACGCCTGAATTGGCCTCTTGTGCTCATCAAGGAAGCAAAAGTTGGCCACCAAGAACCCGGATTCTAGAGCACGCGCCATTTAAGCGGGCAGATTTTATCTTCTCTCCCTTTTTTTTTTATTCCTTTTTGTGTTTTCTGCAGGATTGGACGGCAGCTCGGCCGGGGACGGCAGCTCCTCTCCGCTGAGACGGAGAGCGACCACTACATGACAGCGCCGGTTCCTTGAGGATTGGCGTTTGCTAGTACGAGTTGCGGCGACATGGCATCTCCCCAGACCGCGAAAGGTACCGGCTGCTTGCTTGCGCCAATGGATCAGGATGTTTCTCATGGACTTTGGATATGATATTATGCAGGCATGAAGCATATTAGCTGCTCTCCCACCCCCAACGCCCCGCGGCCAATTTGCCCATGCCGCTGACCAAACGTGAGACTCTAAACTAACTAGTTGCACTGGCACGTAACACACGCATCATTTGATTGGGCAATAACTTCTCGCCTGATACTGCTACACTCTGTGCCACCTGAACCTGACCGCAACGTCCAACGCCACGGCGCGGCGACGGCTCTATCTATTGCACTGGAAGATTACTACTACTAATCGATGGTTGGTTAGATACGGACGGGTGTAATATAGAGTAGCACGTACCTTGAACTTCCTGCAGAAGGCGAGGTCGCTCCAGCACTTCTCCCGCCGGTCCAGACGACGGCGGTGACGGAGGAGGTGAAGACGACGCGCTCCATGGTGTCCGTCTGCGCGCACGCCTCCAGCACGTTGTGCGCCGCGCGAACCTCCGTCTCCACGGTCACCTCCTGCACGCATGCGCGGAATATAACATTATTATTAGTCGATCGTGTCCAATCGAATCTTCATCGATTATCATAAACTTATTAATGAATATCGCAGCGAAGAAGCAGAGCAAGCGACGGCGTCCTCTGTTTCTTCGCACCAAGAAAAAAATTCATCAGAAAACCAATTATCGCTCCACTAGTCCACTGTAATACTACCTTTCAAAAAAAAAAAAAGTCCACTGTAGTAGCAGCAGCTGATCACAGCAGAGTAGACTCGCCGCGCCATGTGGCGGCGTTAATGTTTGCACGCGGAAAGGGCTGCGGTAGGTTGCCGTGTTGCAAGCCGGCAAACACGGCCCGCTTTGTAGGAGTAGGAGTTAATGCGCCGGGACGGCAGAGGACGACGGGGACCTCGCCTCGCCTCACTTCCTCACCTCACCTCACCTGGAGACGGAAGGATGAAGAAGGAAGGAGAAGGAGGGCACGGACGGTACACTCGTTCATCCACAGCCACACATGAGCTGGGCCATTAATGAGCCCAGCTCACCGCTCCACCGTGGCGAGGAGGAAAGGGGAAAAGGGAAGGGGAAGGCGGCCCTGCTGTGCTCCTCTGTTTGCGGTGCGGCGGGCTGTATGCCCTGCTACAGTACTGGTGGATTGGAAGCTCCTGTTATCCGATTCTCTATGATGCACTTTTGTGACAACAGAAAAAGGAGAACGGAACGATTTCTCTTTGCACAAAAAGAAAAGAAAAGAAAGCAACAGACAGAGGAATAGAACGAGGAGGAGGAAAACACTCACATCGCATTGGGCCTGGTCGTCGGGCGTGTTGAACATGCAGAAGACGCCGGCGCAGCCGCGGACGGCGTCGGCGATGGCGTGGTAGTCGAAGGGGTCGGCGCGGAACACCTTGAGCCGGTGCTTGTACGCTTCGCCGCCGGTGGCGCGGGACAGCTGCTCCATCAGCGCCGCCGCGGACGCCTCGTCGCCCTCCTCCTCAGCGCCGCAGCCGTAGTACCCACGAGCGCGCGGCCCAGCGGGCCCGCCGCGTCCATCACGCACACGCTCTTGCCGGAGCCCGGCGCCGCCGACTCCACCGATCCAGGACACATGTTTACTCTTTCTCTGTTGTGCTGGGATGGATGGAGCTTGGCTTGGTTTGGCCGCAGCTAATTAACGAGGCGGAAGAGGGGAAGGTGAGGCGCGCGGATATAACAGGCAAGAAAGGCGGGCAGGGACGGCGCGCGAGGCGGAGTCCGACCCGGGAGCGGAGGCGGGGAGAGAAGAGAACATTCAAAGGGCGTGCCGTGCCGTATCGTCGTCTCTCTCTCTTTGCGCTCTGCTCATCGGCAACAAACATGGCTGCTTTTTATACGGGAGATGAGGGAGCCGGAGAGGTCAATCGAGCGCGCGAGCGAAGCGGATGATGGGGCGGCGCACGGTTGGGGCGCCAGGCACGCGTCGACAGATACAACAATACTACTACGTCCCCCGCACCACGCAATTGTTGTTGTTGTTGTTAGTTGGTAGCTGGGGCATGTGGTTTCGCTTCGCCGGCCGGGGTGCGGTGGTCAGCGCCCCCAGCGGCCTCTCCTCTCCGCTCACCACCACCACCACGCGCGCGTGCGCGTTTCAGGGTCACATGAACCAACGAAGCGAGCGACGAAACAGAAAGAGAGCGCCCCACGTTTCAGTTCCAGCGCGACAAAGCCAACTACCCGCGTCGATGGAGCTCGAGTTAGACAGGCCTCAAAATCGCGATTGGTTTCTGTTCCCGACGATACAATATTAGATTAGGCCTGGAATTAAGGCCGATGGGGTTGGGTGAGAAAAGAGGACGACGGGCGGGCAGCAACGTGCGCGCGCGCCCGTGGCTCCCGCGTTGGCCAACGGTTACAGCTGCCTCCCTCCTCTCCTCTGCTTCGCTGCTGCTGCTGCAGCGGCCAAACAGTGCCGAACCCCTCCTCCCGCAGCCGCCGGTCGCCGCCTCCAATGATCAAAAAGCAAGTCTCGAGTAGTCCAACTCCACCCTAGCCTGGCCTTCCTCTTCTCTGCTCTTCAAATCCGTGTGCCGAGGATTCGTACGATTATTGACCGCGATCAAACTTGCATGTTCGACCCCTTTTTTTCTCGTTCGACCAGTCGCGCTTTTTTCAAACAAATCCCAGCATGTGATCGTTAAGGTTGTTAGGATATCGGCGTAGACGGCACGAACACGACAGATAACAGTAACAAAAGTAAAATTGGAATAGAGGAGACGAAATTCTTTATTACGAAATTCTGAATTGTCTATACACATGGGGTCTCCTCAACTATATATAGGGAGGAACCCTAACTTCGTGTTAGGCCCGGATTCGATAAAGTCGCCCACATGGGCCTGGCCCAATAAGAGTTTTACAACACTCCCCCTTTGCCCCTCCCCCCCCTCCGGGCCAGCCGTAGTACTTGGCGGCGTGGACGGTGTATCCCCGGCGGAGGAGGCGGTCCACGAGCGCGCGGCCCAGCGGGCCGGCCGCGTCCATCACGCACACGCTCTTGCCGGACCCCGGCGCCGCCGACTCCACCGATCCAGGACACATGGTTGGTTTCTACTACTTCTTCCTCTGTTGTGCTGTGTGTGGGAGGGGTGGAGGCTCGTTTGGTTTGGCCGCAACAAGCTAAGGAGGCGAAGCGCGGCGCAAAGATGATGTGCGGGTCGGATTTGGAATTGGGAGAAAGAGGGGAAGGTGAGGCGCGCGGATATAAACTGGCAAGAAAGGCAGGCAGGGAGGCGGAGTCCGACCCGGGAGTGGATCGGATCAATCCTACTCACTCGGAGAGGTCAGAGAGGCGGGTAGAGAACATTCAAAGGGCGTGCGTGCCGTGCCGTATCGTCGTTGCTGCGCTGCGCCTCTCTCTTTGCTCTGCTCATCGGCAACAAACATGGCTGGTTTTTATACGGGAGAAGATGATTAGGGAGGAGAGGTCAAGCGCGCGACTACGCGAGCGAAGCGGATGGGGCGGGGCGGCGCACGGTTGGGGCGCCGGGCACGCGTCGACAGATACAACAACACTACTACCACCACGCAGTTGTTGTTGTTGTCGTTGTTAGTTGGTAGCTGGGGCATGTGGTTTCGCTTCGCCGGCGGTCAGCGGCCTCTCTCCGCACCACGCGTGCGCGTTTCAGGGTCACATGAACGAACGGGAAGCGAGCGAGGGAACACAAAGAAAGAAAGAAAGCGCCCAACGTTTCAGTTCCAGCGCGACTTGTCTGGAAACTAGACGGCCAACTACCCGAACGGAGATTCTAGCGTCGATCGAGCTCGATGTTGCAGACTTGCAGGTCGCGATTGGTTTCTGTTCCTGACGATTAAGAATTAGGCCTGAAATTAAGGCCGATGGGGTTTGGTGAGAAAACGAGGACGACGGGCGGGCAGCAACAACGTGCGCGCCCGTGGAGCGTGGCTCCCGCGTTGGCCAACCGTTACAGCTGCCTCCTCTCCTCTGCTTCGCTGCTGCTGCAGCGGCCAAACAGTGCCGAACCCCTCTCGTCTCGCCGCCGCCTCCAATGATCCAAGCAAAAGTCTCTCGAGTAGTCAGTCAGTCCTCGGCCCCTTTGCCTGGCCTTCCTCTCGTGCAACTTGCATGCTGTTGAACGCCTTTTTCTCGTTCGATCGGTAGTAGTAGCACTTTTTACAAACAAATTCCAGCATGTGATCGTTAAGGTCATACAGACAGCAGACCACGTATTTCGTCTTTCTGTATCTTCCAGCTGTACCGTCCTTCGCATTTTTAATTACTCCTCATTAGACCCCATCTCTCTCTTCCGGCTCGTCAAACCAGATTAGGGCACTAGAGCCACAAACTGCCTCTTCAGTGCGACAACCTGCGCTATAGCGGTACTCAATCCACTCAATCCAGGGCTAATTAGAATATCAGATGCACCTGGGAGGACGGTTTTATTTAGGGGCATTTGCATAAGTGGTTCACTTTCAGATGCCAATTACGGATTCGGTCCTGTTTCCTGGACTTTGCAAAAATGGTCCTGTTTTTTGAACTTGAAGCTGCCATCCAGTCCTATTCCGTTATCAGGTGGTAACGGTGTTAAATAGCTTGCCAAAAGACCATTGTACCCTTTACAAAATCGGTCCTGTTTTTGAGAAGAAACTTCAATTCTGGTTCTGTTTTCGGCACCACATCATGGAGCATAAAAAAATTCTGAAAATAAGTTTATGCCCGAATATAAATAATCTGAATATAAATAATTTTGAAAATTGTATTAAAATTTTTGACAGCATTTCGTTTGTTTTTTTTGCTACAATTGGTGACCAGCAAGCAAAAATCATATATAATATTGGACAAGCCTTAAATATCACTTGAACACCCAACAAGCACCACATATTCAGCAACATTTAAGTCTTACAGAACCATCCATATGTCTCAAACAAAGATACCATTACAAGTCTTTGAAAAGCACATAAAAAATAGGTGGTCTTTTATTACATGGGGTCACAGCCCAAACCATTCGGCAATTCTCCCTCCACTTGTTCCTCTTCCCGTACCTCGTCCTCTTCCTCTTCCTCTTCCTCTTCCTCTTCCCCTTGCAGCCCCACTTGCACTTGCATTTTCTGATGCAGCCCTACTTACACTTCCGCTTCCACTTGCAGATTTCTTTTAATTCGAATAATCCCTTTGACCTAACGGCATCATAAAAGTGGACTGGATGGCAGCTTCAAGTTCAAAAAACAGGACCATTTTTGCAAAGTCCAGGAAACAGGACCGAATCCGTAATTGGCATCTGAAAGTAAACCACTTATGCAAATGCCTCTTTTATTTAGATCATTCATTCAGTACATGTGTGAGGTGTGGATATGTTCTATCACTATTACTACTAGTGTAGAGCGTGAATGCCTCATAATATAACACTTCTGAGTGTAGGAGTGAACAGCTCAGATAACACATGTGAGTGTAGGGGGTGTGAAAAAATCCACTCTCCTTTTGTGTGCTAGATCCACATGTCAATGTGAGAGCCTTGATGATTTGGCAGACATGCTGCTCGATTCTGTTTCTTTCCCAATATTCTCTATGATTAATTTCCCGTGATCAAACTTGCATGTTCGACCCCTTTTTCTCGTCAATCGGTCATACAAAATCCAGCATGTGATCGTTAAGGTCATACAGCGGAGCACGTAGTTCGCCTTTCTGTATCTTGCAGCTGTGCCGTCCTTCAAGTTTTATAATTAGTTATTAGACCTCCTCCCTCTTCTCCCGGCCGGCTCATCAAACAAAATTAGGGCACTCGCTCGAGCCACAAACTGCCTCTTCAGAATGACAGCCTGTACTGTCCCGGTAGGCCGGTACTCAATCCAGTGCACATGTCAATGCGAGAGTATTGACGATTCGGCAACAATTTTTTTAAAAAAAATAAGACAGGAGCGCTGTCATTCATTAAAAATAAATAAAATATAGTTACAACCTAAAATTACAAATACTAACCCAACAAAAATGCCAGGCCTGAACCATGGTCATCACCAAGTCTAGGTAAATGAAACGGAGCAGCAAAAGAAACTTCCATGAGACATTAAACAACGCTAAGGTCGACTGATGATAAACTTGTTGAAGGCTTGAAGCACGACTACTAGGGAGGCCATTATGTAATCTGAAATTCTTCATTGGACTGATGACACTTGAAACTTGTTGGAGCACCGAGCACTCGACCACGATTCGGCAGCAATGCTCGATTCCATTTCCTTTTCTCAGTGCTTTCTCGTGACTGGAAAATTGATGTGATGCGTGCGCTTTTTTGATCCTAATCTCACTTTGTCGATGATGCTAATCTTTTACTCCCATCAATCATTGACGGATAGGCCGGCCATACGTTTCTCTAGTGCTTCAGTATTCGGCTGCCGCGTCGTCGTTTTCATTTCCTTTCTGAGGTTGGAGTCGTCGTTTCAAGAGGGATCTACGGAGAATGTGGTCAGAAATCCATAATAGAGTCCACAATTTTATTCTAAAAAGTGGGCAGTCGAGTTTATACTGTTGCGCTGCAAACCATTGGCTGCCTGGTGAGAGAGTCAATAGACGTCGTAGGACTAACCTGAGCACGATGCGCGACTTATACGTACTATGTAATGTAACTGTCTATAAGTTCATGGACAACGTGCGGTACATCCCAGTTTCCCCATTGTGGACTTTTCAGAAGGTGAAATGGTTCGTTTATTGACCACGGAACATACACTTTACATGGACTGATGATGGCACGTGGATGTGACCTCCGGCGCCCAGCAAAACTGAACATATTCTTTGCATGATAGTATGATTAATTAAGATATGTCGATGGTGACGAACGTCATGAGGTTTATTTCGATGAGCTCACCTCATGCATCATCATCCCAGCTTCCACGAATCCATCAATTACTAACAGTCATTTTCACTGGCTGTGCTTAGTACTACATGACAAATATTCACCGTAAATTAATTAGTCGTTCACTCGATGAGTGCTCGCTTGACGTTACTACACATTAGTGGCTAGCTGCAGCCACCAGGAGAAGTACATGAGCCGCTTGGAACGCAACCGGTGAACACCCTGAAACTTATTAATTAATTAAAGTTCCTTGTGGACCTTGTCCCTGTTTCAACCACAAAGAAACCATTCAAAGGCTCTAGCTTCACGATCGATCTGAGTTTTGAACTCGTTAATCAGCCAATGCAACGTGCTTATAATGTAATGGAACGTCGATGAGTGAGCCGCGGCTCAGCTCACTCTCGCGCATCATCATCCCAGCTTCCACGAATCCATCAAGTACTAACAGTCATTTTCACTGTCTGTGCTTAATACTACATGACAAATATTCACTGTAAATTAATCGTTAACCCGTTGAGTGCTCGATTGACGTTACTCCACATTAGTGGCTGCAGCCACCAGGAGGAGAAACACGAGGCGCTTGGAACGCAACTGGTGAACACCCTGAAACAGTCCTCGTGAGAAGCAGCAGGAAACAACAGTTGTAAGTGATATACTGCCATATTGGTATGCCGTATGCGGCGTCTCCATCGCTTGTGGCTTGCTTGCTGATTGCGTGGGGCCGTGGGCGCACAGAGCGAATCGTTCCAATCTTCGAATCGAGGGAGCTGGGCAGAGGAAGAACTGTGAGCACGGTGGTCCGGCTACGTCGACGAGTACGTCGTGCGTGTACATTCTAGGCACTTTATTCATTATACAGTACTCGAGCCGAGACGACGCGTACATTCTAGGTGTAGGTTGGAGTTAATTTGAGCGGGGCTTTATGCACGGTCGGGCCAGGCCAGGGCAGGCAGGCTCATGGCCCACCGCCAGCCCGCCGGCCCG
>LAPY01000891.1:119205-132671 GCA_000970635.1 Eragrostis tef | reverse complement strand
CCCCCCCGCCAGCCGGCCGGCCGGCCGGTCATCAGGTCGGTTGGACCAGGGGCTGGCTAGCAGCGGATAGCTGGTGCTCGCTAGCAGTGGTTACCAGCAGCATCATGTCGCCGTCGTCGTGCTTAAATGCTCAGCCAGCCTCGCCGCCCAACTATGCATCGCTACAGTATTACAGCACGAAGACCACAAGTACGCGTGAGGCCAAGTCAAATCATGCATGGGTGCTCCCAATCCCAGCTCGGATCTGCAGTGCGGTGCCGTTTGGTGTGCTCGTGCAATTAGGGGATGCATGCCTATCAACACTGACTGATCGATGAATGCTGAAAATTATCCATGGATAAGTGTATTGTACTACGGGGTGGTGTTCGAAGATAAAAAGCTTCTCGAACAGGTTGACTACAGTCAACTATAGTACATGATGACCTATTACTTACGAAAGTGGTCGTTGACTAGTTGCATGCATGGATAAGGGTGTACAAAAAGTCAACAAGTCTTTGCCTGAAAGCCCATCGATCTAATGTCGCATCGATCGATCCTTTATTTTCTGCTTTCTCGTCGACCTAATACAGGTGATGCTCCCTGTCATGGATCTGATTGCACTACATGTTGTTAGCTTTCTTTCACTCTCACCTAACCTCCATCACCACTAACATAATACTCTGAACTGTAGGCTAAGTAGTTCTTCAGTGGCTGGCTGCTGCAGTGATCAATACTAGTACTACCAGTACCAGACAAGAGAGAGATCGATAGATGGATAGAGATGAGGCTCCAGTTCCTGTATGCTATGCTGTCCCTTGCTAACAACCTGCTTGCGAGCTATAGAAATTCAAAACTATAAATGAGCGAAAGCAACCCTGAAGCCTCCTCTCTATCTTCTTCCTACCTGCTGCCTGCCCTAGCTTGCTAGCTGCTGACCGCTCATTGCAAGAGCTTTGTTGTGCCATGCTTACCTTGTCCTCTTCTCCCTCTCATTGCACAATGATCAAGGGCTGCTTCCTTCTAGATGCCACGACACAGCCTGATTATTGTTCAATCAAACACAGAAATTTTTGAAAAGAAAATAAAGAGCAAGGAAACAAGCCAAAATCCAAAAAAAAAGAATCAAGATGAAAATGTTTAGGGTCCTATGGGCCTAAATAATGAGGAAAGCGCGCTATGGGCCTAAATGGACCCATGAACCTAAACTCTACCCGGAGCAGGTCCAACTGCTCACCGCTCCACATTGATCATGGGCTGCAACACGTCGCGCTGACGAACTTCTTCCTCCTCAAACAGAGCCCAAACAAGCAGCCAAGCCGCTGCAGCAGCCCAGCCATGGAGACCACGACGGCGACCATCGCCACCGCGCCGGGTCTCGTGATCGCCGCCACCGATCCCATCCGCTCCTTCCTCTCCTCCTCCGCCGCCTCGGAAGACCTTGCCGCGGACCTCCGTGGCCTCGCATCCGCACTCTCACGGCCGGCCGGCCGGTCATCAGGTCGGTTGGACCAGGGGCTGGCTAGCAGCGGATAGCTGGTGCTCGCTAGCAGTGGTTACCAGCAGCATCATGTCGCCGTCGTCGTGCTTAAATGCTCAGCCAGCCTCGCCGCCCAACTATGCATCGCTACAGTATTACAGCACGAAGACCACAAGTACGCGTGAGGCCAAGTCAAATCATGCATGGGTGCTCCCAATCCCAGCTCGGATCTGCAGTGCGGTGCCGTTTGGTGTGCTCGTGCAATTAGGGGATGCATGCCTATCAACACTGACTGATCGATGAATGCTGAAAATTATCCATGGATAAGTGTATTGTACTACGGGGTGGTGTTCGAAGATAAAAAGCTTCTCGAACAGGTTGACTACAGTCAACTATAGTACATGATGACCTATTACTTACGAAAGTGGTCGTTGACTAGTTGCATGCATGGATAAGGGTGTACAAAAAGTCAACAAGTCTTTGCCTGAAAGCCCATCGATCTAATGTCGCATCGATCGATCCTTTATTTTCTGCTTTCTCGTCGACCTAATACAGGTGATGCTCCCTGTCATGGATCTGATTGCACTACATGTTGTTAGCTTTCTTTCACTCTCACCTAACCTCCATCACCACTAACATAATACTCTGAACTGTAGGCTAAGTAGTTCTTCAGTGGCTGGCTGCTGCAGTGATCAATACTAGTACTACCAGTACCAGACAAGAGAGAGATCGATAGATGGATAGAGATGAGGCTCCAGTTCCTGTATGCTATGCTGTCCCTTGCTAACAACCTGCTTGCGAGCTATAGAAATTCAAAACTATAAATGAGCGAAAGCAACCCTGAAGCCTCCTCTCTATCTTCTTCCTACCTGCTGCCTGCCCTAGCTTGCTAGCTGCTGACCGCTCATTGCAAGAGCTTTGTTGTGCCATGCTTACCTTGTCCTCTTCTCCCTCTCATTGCACAATGATCAAGGGCTGCTTCCTTCTAGATGCCACGACACAGCCTGATTATTGTTCAATCAAACACAGAAATTTTTGAAAAGAAAATAAAGAGCAAGGAAACAAGCCAAAATCCAAAAAAAAAGAATCAAGATGAAAATGTTTAGGGTCCTATGGGCCTAAATAATGAGGAAAGCGCGCTATGGGCCTAAATGGACCCATGAACCTAAACTCTACCCGGAGCAGGTCCAACTGCTCACCGCTCCACATTGATCATGGGCTGCAACACGTCGCGCTGACGAACTTCTTCCTCCTCAAACAGAGCCCAAACAAGCAGCCAAGCCGCTGCAGCAGCCCAGCCATGGAGACCACGACGGCGACCATCGCCACCGCGCCGGGTCTCGTGATCGCCGCCACCGATCCCATCCGCTCCTTCCTCTCCTCCTCCGCCGCCTCGGAAGACCTTGCCGCGGACCTCCGTGGCCTCGCATCCGCACTCTCAACGGAGCCCGCCGTCCCCTACCGCTCCCTCCGCGCCATCTGGTGCGGGGCCTCGCCCGACGCGCGCCCACCGCTCCGCCGCCTCCTCCAGGGGACCGAGTTCGTGCTGCCCAGCCCCAAGCCCCGCGAGAAGGTTATTCGCTTGCTGACCTTAGTGGCGGTGTCCCGGTTCTGGTTCTGGTTCTGGTTCTGATTCGGTTGGGTTTGGCTGCCGTTGTTGCAGAGCGCCGAGCTGAAGGCGAGGCTGGAGAAGCTTCGGGAGATGCAGGAGAGGAGGGAGTACGCTGAGCTTGTCAAGGACGTTGTGCCGCCCAGCAAGGACGACATCCCCGAGCCCTTCTCATCATACAAGGATCAGATCGGATTTGGTAAGCAACAACTGCTCCACTCCTCTTTGCACATTGGCCACTGAGCCTTCAGATTGCACTCTGGTTATTCCACCCTAAGAATAGGATGGTCTCTCGTTTGCTCCTCGGAATTTACTCAGCTAAAAGGATCCAATCTTTGGGTTTGGATAACATCTAACTGCTTGCTCCTATATAAAGCGTGGTCACTGGCAAAAGAATGCACCGTTCAAAATCAGCAACAAGTAAATGTGAACAAGTTCAGGTGAAACATGTGACAACTTCTCAGTTGGAATAATAGTTAAACTAATGCTGAAGCATTCTTAAAAAGTTACAACAAAATTGCAGATTAATAATTGTTAAATTTGTACCACTGCTACTATGAATACAAACCCATTGCATACGAGTAGGAGTAGTCAATCACCCCAAAATGGGCACAATTGTGTCTGCAGCCTGCACATTTTGGATTACACTTGAAAATTCCGTTAGCGACATACGTTTTTTCATTTGCAGGAACATCTTTTTCTTTACCTACTGATATTTCAATCTTTTGGAGCATAATATTTTTTTCTCAATGTACTGCCTTTTCTATTTATTTGCTAAAGATACACTTATCCTCTTAATTGGTCTATTGCATTTGACTGTATCATTTGAATTTGTGCATAGGCTACTAGCATATTTTGGCTTTTCTCTGTTCCATTGAATGTCTCCTCCTATTTCAGGTCTGCATGTTGTGCTTATAATGTTCACGGGTTACTTGGTTGGATTTTATGCTTTCAGAGCTCTGTTCAGCAATAGTCCTGTTCTGGTAAGCCCATAAGAACACTGCACCCTGTGCTTTTTTGCATGTAATACTTTATTTTGCCTCCTTTTCTTTTGTGTTGTAAACTCCCAGGTGATCCTTTTGTCACCAGATAACACCTTGTTGTGATTGTTTAGAGTGCTGCTGGAGGTATCTTAGGACTAGTTGGTGGCATGCTCGTGGAGACGGTGCTTTTCATCATTCGATCATCCAGTAAAGAACTGGCCTCTTCTGTTCCAAGATCAAAGAAAGTTCAGTAGACACTTGAACTGCTTTCATGAGTCAGTGGTGGGGATGAAAACCTTACCTTCTGAACATTACGAAGCATGTGATGCATGGATGTAGACGCAGTTGATTATTTGATGTTTAGGGGTTGTGCTCGCAGGGCTTCAGGCGAGAGGCAAAGTGATACTCAGTTTGGATTTTCATTGAAAACGGGTGGTACAGAGGGACCAGGAGTTGAGGACTTGATTTGGCTATTCCTACCATCACCCCATCACCTGCTGTTTTGAAAATTATGCTTCTGCCCTACATGTACCACGGTTTTTTTAGGGGATACATTACCACCGTTGTAAAGATAATATTAGAATGATATCTTACAACTGCACCACTGTTGTAATTTGCCTTCATTTGACCTTGTTCTTGTCAAATATTGAGGCTGTTTAACAAGCCACACATAATAAGAGGTGAACAATGTCTTTTGTCATCCTTCAGTCTGCTTGAGCTGCCGTCGCTCTAGTCCTTTTCAGCTCGGACAATGGATGATCTGTGCCAAATGAAGAAGAGAGCCAAATTGATCTACAAGCTCTTGGTCTCCGTGCTGATTGTGGCACTTTCTCCTGGTTGTCTTTATTGTTTCTCCGGGGACATATTTATTGGGAAATAAAGCGAACAAAGAGGTTGAGAGTTGGAGAGCCTTTTTTATTTATTTCCCTCAGCCTTGTATTTCATATATCTCCATGATAATATCAGCATATGCGACTTTATCATATTTTCTTCCGAATTAAAGGAAAAACTCCTCTGTTCTGAATATTGCTGCAAAGGTGTGGAGAAAGAAAGCAGGTGCTTGTACTGACAGTCCCGCTAACCACCGGAGGAAGGATGGGTGAAAATTAATTTTGAGAGAAGCCTCCTACTGTCAGTACAAGCACCAGCTGATAAGGTTCTTCAGCTTCCCAATATTCAGAACATTGCTGCACAACAAATTCAGACTAGTAACTGATCCCACTTGAGAGAAGCCTCCTACATGGGTGATGTTGTTTCGATCAGTCTAGTTTTTCCATAACGCTATCAGAAAAACCTCTTCTCTGTATTTTCTGCATGGCTAGAAGGAACCAGTCCGGTCCTGTCACTGGAACCTGTCGCACGTCCGGCAACGGCCATTTTTTCCTCATTTCTTCATATACAGCTCTCTCATGTGGGCATAAAAGGACTGCATCCGGCAGTCCATCTTCTGGCCCCGAGCCACAGATGTCGCAAGGGTCGATTTTAATTACCTTCCTAGCCTTCTTGCTGACATTTGTTGGTACGGTGTTTCTAGCAAGGCGCCAGGCAAAAGACTTTTTTTTCTTGATAGGCCAGGCAAAAGACTTAATCATTGGTGAAGGCCTCACATTACCAAAACCTTCTTCCATACAGCTTCTCTGACTTGGGAGGAACTTACCGATGCCCATTGTGTCGCATTTTGTAGTCTGAAGGCATGCCAGCAAATGAGAGAGCCTATATGCACTCCTCACAGAGAAGATTCCAGCCTTCTCATGGAACCATGCCAGCATGTCCACAATGCGCCCGGCGGGGAGCTTAGTCTTGATAATTCACTCCGCATCAATGGCCCCAAAAGTTTCTCTAATCAGAGGTAGATTCCACTCGTTAAATCTTTGATCAACGAGCTCTCTTACCAACGGATACGCTGTCTTCTTGGTTGAATATTGACCAGTCAACGTCCACGCGGTCCTTTGCATGGCCTCGTTGTCACCGGCGCTCTAAGAATCCGTGAATATTACAGTGGAAGATTACTGTGGAAAAGTTCATTTGATTCACGAATTTGTAGAAAATATCGGATGCACATTGCATTCATGACTGTACACTAATTACTCACTAATATATTAGCATATACTCTCTACTTACATACAGATCTAACATTATCTACGTCTGTCACTAATGTTAGATCTGTATTTGGCAACTATGACAGACCAAAAGCCTGACGAATATATTTCTTCAGGATTATATACACAGGTTAAAAGAGAGCTGGGAAGTTAGCTTGCATATCCGAATTATGTAAGAGCTTATGCTATGCTTTGCTGTCGTCCACAAAATCAGCAAAGCGCTGGCAAAATCCTTGGGATTTTAAATGACAGTAGAGGAAGTGGCTGTCTCCAACTGCAGTCGAATGGGTCTGGAAGAAGGCAGTCAGGAAGCTACAAACATGGGCAGCATCCATCGTCCACAATTGTAGGCACAAGTGCTATGGTCTGGTTCGTTATGATAGAGATGTGTTTCTCGATTTCTTTGTAGATCGCAAGGTTTTCTGAACAGCTTGGACGCAACGTCGAGGAAAGACGCTCCAGGACACCTGCTATGTTAGCAGGTGGATGCCGCGCGTCGGCAAGGCGCTGCATGAAATTGGGGAGGAATGTGAATTGATATGGAAATATAATAACCTTAAATCTTTGATAACATTATCAATTTTGTACCTTGATTGCAAGAACCGTGGCAGTACAGTTCAATATCAGGTCGGATGGAAGGGGGGCATCACGAATAGCAGTTTCAGATAAAGGGACGATAAAACAAGCTGCCTGATTCCATGTTCCTGCCTCTTCATCTTGACGATAGTTACCTCCAGAGATTTCCTATGCAACATGATCACAAATTATTGAGTGAGATTGAAAAAAATGAGTTCCTAATTACCAACCAGAGCTTTGACTGACCTGCATTACTTCATCAACAATCTGCCTGGCTTGTGATTGTGAGCTTTGGACAAATGAAGTGATGTATGCCTCTAGCTCATCATTGTGACCAACATTGTTGTTTGGGCAGCCTCTAGATCGTCCGGTATCATCAAAGGTACTCTTTTCCAGTCGCCTTTCGCTTTCTACAGGGTAGTCAACCTGCATGTACAAACACCATAAAAGGAAAATTGGTCCTGAGATAACATGATCATGAGTAGTTTTATTTTACGGAACTGTCAGGATATGGTGATATGGGCGTTGATGGAGGGAGGAGGGGTGCGGCTGTTTGGTTGTGCTGGCAGAGTATGGCTAGGGGAGGTTTTGGATTTGCTTTAGAGTTGTTTAGGTAATCTTTGGTTTAATTAGGAAAGTATGGATCCTATCTATAAGATCCCATCTATAGGTTTCCTGCGTAAGCATTATATTTTTAATGCTCAATAAGCTCTATGATCCTGACAAAGCGAGTATGGACAGAATAGAACCTCAAGCTGTTCATTTGATGTGTGCAAACTTTCGGGCAGCTTAGATATGGAAACATCATTGCTGGTATGATCCTGGTTATCACTCGTTGTAAGCTTCGGAATATGCTCCGTCACCATTACATTGCGCTGCACATTACATGAAAAGAAGCTGCTTCTGATGTTTTCGGGAAGATTATCCAACCAATTTGCCGGCATACAATCAGTGTCCTGGAGATAAATCGTTTAGCTACCCATGCCAAGATATACAGTGCATCAGACTATTGTCATGAAATTCAAAACCACATGAATGCAAAAGATTGTGAATTTAGCCTATCTTTTAGAGGAAAAAATATCCTAATTTCATTCCATGATATGGATCGGAGTAACTAGGAGTACTAAAATACGACATGCATGAGTACCAACCAATTTGCAGATGAGTTTCCAAACATGTGTCATTTTTTAAAAACAAAATAGGCTTGTCCACAGATACATAGTGTATTTTATATCCCCCTGCAAAATAAGTGTCTTGTTCCATATATATCCATAACATTAAATATCTAGTTTTATTTGTAAAAATATGATGACCGAAGGCTTCTATATATGAGAAAATGCATATTTCTCTGCACAAAGGAATAAGCATATTCATAATTCCTGAAAGCATTGAAACTACAAGATATGTACCTTTACTAGTTCAACACCAAGATCAGGGTTATCAAATTGAACCTTGCAACAGTCTGGCTTCACCATCACCACTTTACCATCACAAAGTTCCCTAGATCTTGGGTGAAGAACGACGACCTGCTGGCCGATTGAAAATGGCAAAGCTAGGCCTGATGGTAAATAATCCATCAAACCAACACTTAGTTGAGCATAACATTTCCTAACTTTCTCACGATAATCCTCAAGGCTTTCTTTTTCTGTCACCAGAAAGTGGTTGGAAAAGCGTCGAGGCTTGCCAAGTGAACTACAAGGACAAAAACTCAGTGTATATAGCTTAAACGAACAAAATATAAACGAAAGGAGAATAAAAGAACAAATGCTACAGCTTCCAATGTTTGTCAGCAAATACCTTCGGATAGTAATCCACTCAGATCTAGTCAGCCTCGGCACATGACTCAAATTCACGTCATTTACGTACTTCGCTAAATCACTATTTGTAAACCAAGGAAAATCGATTGTACTGTAGAACCACTCATATGTACACCATCGGCGAAGCAACTCAGATGACAAACAGTGCAGCAATTTGCTTGCCTGAAAAATTGTTGAGTTAGGGAAAAAAATTCAAGTGAACGGTAGATTTCAATCTGAAATAACATATATAGTGTACCTGTAAATTATCTAAAATTCCATTACATGACACATACTTTGTTTTTCTATTCATTTCAGATTTCATTTTGCTCCTTCTTGACATGCTTATTTCAGGTTCGATTTCCCTTGGTGCATAGGCGCACATTTCACTGGAAATATTCACAGTTGATCCCATTAAATCTCTTGTCCTTTCCGCAGGTTCAGAATATGAGGAACCTTCAGTGATATCAATTGCATGTACTGCGTTTGTTTCTTTGTCAGGCTCCTGCAAAAGAGAAACAAGAAGCAAAAGAGAAATATCATGTATCTAAAGAGACTGACACTTCAATAGAACAAGATGACTGCAAATTGATAAACACATGTATAGTACATAGTAAAAACTTGACATATATTGATCCAAATGGATACCCGACCAAGAGAAAAGGAATGACTTTCTGTGAACATATTTCAAGATTCTATAAACTTAACGGCATGCAGCTGACATACAAAAGTCCAAAGTAAATCAATAACCCTGAAAGTTCAAATGCTGACAACTTCAACACAGTAAAGCTCAATTGGAATTGAATTTTGGTAGCGCACACAAAACATCAATCACTATCCAGAAAAAAATTACCTCTCCAATTGATAACTTCTCCTGATTCTTATGCAATGCCATGGAAGCAGTGCATTCAACAACTGGCTCCTCTTGTTCAGATAGATCAAGCGGAGGATGCCCTTCATCCTTTACGCAAGATAATGCAGAGTCATTTTCAAGTGTACCTGGGTCAGTACATAAGATAATTATAGAAGCACAGCAATGAGTACGGAATAAATATAGCTCAGAAAAGAAAAGAGCCCAATGGGAATGGCTGAGATAGCATATAACATGATCAAATGAAACAAACTAGGCACCGCATAAGATGCTAACCTGGAGTAATATTTATCTTGAGATTTGATATTTCATTAGGTGTGTTCAAAAGACTCTGCAAGACATCTAACACCAACATATCATCTACAAATAAAAAAAGAAAAACAGTAGTCAGATATTTATGCAGCTTAGCACTACGGATGGAATATAAGGTCAAATAAATAAGTAATTAAATTCTTCTGACAATCATACAGATGGAATCCTATGACAATGAAGATCCAGGGAACAACAATCATGTTCCCGCTAAGGTAGTAGTCCCCCCTTCCCCCCTCTCTTTAGGGGGTTTAGGTTGTCTTTCGCTGACCACCTAATTGCTCTCTAATGACTTGATACTTGGTTCAGAGTTCCATTTTCATTTTCAATGGTATGCTGGGTAACGAATATCTGGTTTCAACATTTAAATGGGAAATAAGGTTTTTATATATTCTTAGGAGAATAGCACGGGATCCCCCTACTAGTTTTCAAATTCATTTTACTAAATATTTACACGGTACAAGACCCCAGGCCCAAAAAAGACCTTATTGAAGAGTTCAAAAGTTTAAATGTATCATTTTGCATGTTAGAATGTTGTCATACATTAAACGTTAGTCGTAACTTGCAGGAACTCTGCTCATCATTTGAAAATCAGGAAAGAAACATTTTACTATTTTATCTCATTTAATTAGAAGACAAAAAGAGTACAAAACAATTCATCACAGGCACACTATGCGCCATGGAAAACAGCGAAAATGACCAAACAACAACAAAGAGGTGGCCCTATGCTACCCTGAAACAGATTGCGGGGACCTTAGCTCATTCTTATTTAATAGGAAAAGATTCTAATTAAGGGCATGCTCTGGTAAGCTTGCAGTGGCCTTAAGCCTATTTAATGAAATATTAGTGACTCACAACCCATTTTTGTCATGTGCTGCTATGCGTGCATGTAAAGTGGGTCTAAAAAACAGGTCTGGAGAAAGTGGCCAAGTAGATCTGACAGATAAAAACTACACGGTGAAAACAGAATTTGAAACTATCATTAGAAAGTTTTGTCCATAATAATCAACAAAAATGAAATCAGAAGGAAGACGATCATTGTGGAAAGATACCTGCCGAAAAAAACTCTCTAAGTATCTGTTTTTGGTCAAGTAAACCAACAGATTTATTCCCTTCTTCAGCCACCATCATGGTTTCATGCTCAACTTTACTGATCCTACATCCACTCATAGTTTCCTCAATTCTTCTTCTTTTCAAATGTTGCTGAGTCTGACATATCTCAGTATCTGAAGTTCTATTGGTCTCCAAGAAAGTCTGACCTTGAGTAGCTTCAGTTGTTTCCATAACTAAAAATCTTCCATCAGGAGAGCACTCATTCGTTGGAAAATTAGCGCTGTTACTATTCATCACTCCATTACCATCTTTGGTGGAACTAATAGTGTCTCTATTTTCTGGTGTAGCAGCCCTGTCTGCTGCAATTATAACCGGTATCCGAGGAGTACGTCTCCCAACAATATGACTTTGGCTGTTCCCCGCCAGTGCTGAAATAAACAATTAAGTGGTCAGAACTATACCAAGGAAATAGAAGTACCCAATGAAAATACTTCTCGACCCTTTTTCAGCCGAATCGTCCTTATTGGGCAATTTTCCTCATGAGACAGACCAAAAGATCATAAAGGAAAAATAAAAAAGTGATAAAACATTTCCCATGCAATACTTGCCTCCATAGTATCTTTTCTTGAAGGTCGGTGAAAATCCAGGAATTATTCCTTCAGGAAAAGAGTCATCAGGGTGAGGCCCTTCATATACTTTCTGCAGTGTAGCTGTTCCACGTTTCTTTGCCTTCACAGAAGCTCGAACTTTGTGATCGTTTCCTCTATGATTTGTAAATTCATCCTGCCATTTCAAGCATCATAAGTCAAAATGAATATATAAAAAGCTAACATGATTTATATAATGTATGCTGTGCAGTAAACAAAAGAAGCAAACCCAAGCAAATCCTAGCATAAGCTTACCAAAACATTGTAATGACCAGTTACCAATGCAATAAATCCCCTGGCAGTAGCTTCATGTTTCGGAAGAGATAAGAAAGCCTACCAAAAGAAATAAAGCATGTCAATCTAAAAATTTCGAAGTGTGCAACACATATTGAAACATGAACATCCATAAAATAAGTATTACATTTACAATATTGTGAACTGTTCAGTACAAGAGTCATCGTTTTTTTGTTTTTCCAAAACAAGTAAACAGTGGTGGGTGCAAAAATGGTTAACTTTGCAGAGAGCTAGGATATGTTAACAATGGACTACTTTACTCACCCGATGCATATTGTAGAGAGCTTCTACCCTGTCTGATGATTTACGACCCACCACTGCGCTGATCTGCAAATTCATATCCGTCAAAGAAGCATTGAAACATTCATTAAATAGATTTGTCTTATACCTAAAGAAAGATACTTGTGAAATAAGAAAATGAGAGGAAATTGGCTATCTAAACCTTTTTCCAGTCTTTTCCATATCTATGGAAGGCTTTATAGAATTGCTTAAGCTCGTCATGGCTCCATTTGAGGGCTACATCTGTGATTTTCCTCTCCTATAAATCAAAACGTTTCTTATCAAGACGAAAGCGGCTGAATAATACATTATTGCAGAGAGGAACAATATTTTAGAGAACATGGTACTAGAATTGAATGTAACCACCTCCGACCTGGCAACCTATCAATCATTGATCTCCATAAACTTCAAAAGATAAGAATGCTTGCTTTTAGTTTGTACCTTGCTTGAACCAGGTGAATCCTCATATCTTTTTATTCTGATCTTGTTCATTTTTCGAGGAACTTTTGCTGGGCCCATAAAGACTATTCTTGGCTTAGACCCAACAAATATTCCTGCCAATGACAAATGCAACATCAATAAGGTCAAAAGTTCTTAATTATGTATAAATTACTCTTTTGGGCCGCAACTTCACACATACAGATGTGTGTGCGCTTACACACACAGAAAAAAGAAACTGTAGAACAAGTTACTATACTTACTTCAACATTGAAGAGTTTAGTTTCACACACTAGCTTTCATCCAAGTTGCGATGCGGTGTAAAGAGTAGGTTTATTTTTTTAAAGAAGGAAAAGACTCGTTTCACAATTGTTTAACTAAGAAGATTTATCAAATTGCCTTGTGATTTGTACCCATTGTAGTCATAGTTTTTTTTTATTTTGGGGCAAAAGTCATCTTGATTTCATACTAACATCCATATGCTTGTTCAAAATTTTGTTGAACATTGAGAATACTTAAGTGCGCTGTGGCAACAACTTTGGCACATATAGAAACAGACATGAGACATCGTCTGACTGTCGCACACAGTCATCCCATTTGATCCAATCACCCAATGCAACCCAAGAAAGAACAGAGAAGCATCCCTTTGTGGAATCGGAGAAGACAAGTAATTTCTAGAGCATAATACAATTATTTCACCTTACCGCCGTGCATAATTTCGAGCCGCGTCTCACACAATCATCCTGTAGCTACAGTAATTTCTCTGGGGCACCATGTATACATGGCGGCAATCGGGAGATCCTACTGCATTGCTTGGTATTGCAGCCTCCCCGATCACGAAAACAGAGCAAGGGGGCCGGAATTTTACCTTCTTCGGTGGCCGGCGGGTCGAATGGGATTCGGCGGCGGCGTTCCCCAGGAAGCAACGAAGCACGGCGGCTTGGAGGCTTGACCTGGCCGTGGCATCCAAGCAGGTCGGGAGGGAATCGCCTGATTGACCAGGCGAGGACAGGGCTACCGGCAGAGAGCCCCGGGGAACGGCGGTGGTGGGGGTTA